>JAIPRM010001279.1:0-16097 GCA_025469315.1 Stegophylla sp. TES_Ste_2020 | reverse complement strand
AAATATTTGTCCAAAAGTTTCGATCAATAACTTTTTGAAACCCGATTCGCCTCTAGATTGTACTTTAAAGAGGTCATTTTTTGAATTTCTCAATTCTTCAATGTTTTTTTTTGGAAAAAACTACCCAACATTTGACAAAAACGACTCGAAAACCATCATTTTTTGATCAGAATTTTATGAAAATTTAATCATAAATAGAAAATCCTATAAAAAAGATTTTGACGCAAGAAAATGTTGGAAATGTGAAAAAAAATTTTGGACATTTTTTTTTTCTTATACTATTAACTTCCTTCGTTCAGAATCGTTTTACTGAAGAAATGATTTATCGTTATTTTAAAATTTAATACGCCCGTCAAGAGAATACCACCCGTCGTGCGAAGTATGTCCGGTTTTTTTTTTTTTATTTCACTACACTATCGCCACTGATAATTTTACACGGGTAATAATTAAAACTCGTACGTAACGATTATGACCATGACAATAATGAATGTATCGCATTGATGAACACGATTTGATCGACCGACAGTGTTGTTTAAATAGATATAAATAGATATTCGATTTTCATATAATAATTAAATTATTTAACACAATGTGATTATTATTAACATCTACTTGTATATATATATATATATATATTTACAACTTAATTGCATTAATGCTTAGGTAATTAAAAATTGGAATAATATAACGCAATATTGCGAATGCTAAAATGTACGCGTATAATATTAAACGTATATTATACATAATAATATTCACGTTTTAATGTACGAGACAACGATCAGAAAAACAATTGCCGGATACGGATTTTCAAAGTCGTACCAGTTGCAACGCATATTGTATTGTAATAATAAAATCGATCCACACAGCTGGCGGCGGGGACACATCCTACGATCGATTATTAATTAATTTTGCATTTATTATCCCTCAACCTCCCCCCCCCCGTCTACCTAAAGTAGGGTTTCCAGACGTCCCGTATTTTAACTATAGGACCCGTTGTCCCGACAAATCTCATCGGGACACCTAAATGTCCCGTTTTTCAAAAAATCACTAATACTTTGACTCTTAGATTTGGTTACCTAACCTAACCGGTGAATACTATAAAATACATATTACATCCAATCTTCTGAAGTTCTCATAAATATAATCTGACCATAATCAGAAAATTTAACAATCAATTATTTTGCAAAAATTAACATACTCGTATTTTTATAAAATTAATGTGATATTTGTTTTATAATTTCATTCCTATTGGTTAATGGCTATTGCCTAAAGAATACAAAATCGTTTTTTTTCATTTTAATTTTTTTAATTATTTTATCAAGTTTAAAAATGCTATATGTTTATACTTTATTTAGGGTATACGTTCTTATTCACCTATTCTGTTGAAATATTATTCAAAAATTATAAAACTTAAATATAGAAATTAACTGAAAACATTTTTATTTAAAAAAAGGTTCGATTGTTGAAGGGGGTGGCGGATAAAATTCATTTTTTTATTTGTCCCGTATTTTTAATTTTGAAATCTGGCAACCCTAACCTAAAGCCACAATGGCCAACATGACGTATATGTTCGTATTTTACGTACAATTTTTTATTTTGATTGGAGCAAAGATGCTAGTGTTTTTACAATGATATTTTTTTTTTATGCGTTCACATTTTCCTATAGAAACACTTGTCCAAAAGTTTTTGAAATCAGAGTTTTACTCTAAATAGTACTTTAAAGAGATCATTTTTTTTTTAATTCTCAATAGCTTCCCCAAAATTCGGGAAAATCTACCCCAAAACGCTGTAAAACCTTCTTTTTTTTCAGTCCACGAAAGTTATAATATTGATAGACAATAAATATGAAAACTATTTAGGGAAAAAAAAATATTTAATATGTGAATTTTTTTTTTTTTACACTTTTTTATCTCATAATGTATTTTCCTATTCTCAGTTAATAGTGAAAAATAATTATTTTTTTAAAAAAAAACCTTAAACCTCATAAGTTTTTAAGTAAAATAATTAACTTTATATAAACTGCGAAGTTCTGCTCAGAATCGTTTTGTTGACGAAGTATTTCGTCATTTCTTTAAAAATCAACACACCCGCCAAGTGTGATATCCCATCCAAGGACCGAAGAATACCCGTTGTGCGAAGTATTTCCGGCTATTTTAAAATTTCTTTTTTTTTTTTTTTTTATTATGACCAGCTGCCAAGTCTAAGCTACCGAAATCGCAGTGTATGGAGAAATATGACAAACATCCGATTTCTACGTTTTGATTTTGTCGTCGCGTTTCATGCGGTGATTGTTTTGTAATCACAAGTGTTGGGAAAAGATAAATAAAAAATTATCTATATAAAGGTAAAAGATAAAAAATTATCTAGATGAAGATAAAAGATAAATGAATTTTTATCTAGATAAAAAAAAGATAATTTATTTTATTGTTTTAAACACACCATTAATTTTATAAAAATATATATTTAAGTTAATGATTTTATTTAAGACTAACAGCCACAAATTATTATTTACAGAGAAAAACTATAAAAAATAAAAATAGAATTAAAAATTATTTAAACATAATTACAAACTATTATATAAATATTATTATTACTATAAAAAACAAAAAAACTGCATAGGTTGCGCAATTTGTATTACATTTTCGTACATAGGTACACAGTTATATTATTTGTACATAATTAAAGAAATTGTGATTATATATATATAAACGAGGCAATGCATTATGCATATAATATTCATAAATTTAAGTATTGTATTTAATTATACTTAAACATATATATATAATATTGTATATTTTATTTAGTTACTGAAGTATAAATGTATTTAAACAAATAAAATAATATGAAAATAATACAAAAAACACAATTACTACCAGATAATTTTTTACATAATTATGAATTATTTTATACATTTATAACTCAGTTTTTTGTTTGAATTATAATTTATACAAAAACATTTCGAGTTGGTATTAACTAATCCAAAAAAAATATGCAATTTTACGGAAATTCATCTGGATAAATGTGTTAAGATAAAATATGCAATTTTCATCTAAGATAATTTTTTAGATGACTCACGATTTCATTTATCTTTATATAAGATAAAAGATAACTAAAATTTTTATCTAGATAAATCCCAACACTGGTAATACGTTTACACACGAGCATCAGCTGATAAGCGAACGTTTATGATTCTAATAATTAAAGCTCGGAAGTTGTGTTGCATTTGCATGTTTTTTTTTAATCATTAGATTTATTGCTAAGTGAGCTACAAATTCATCATTCCAAGATACTACGATAAACATATCAAAAGTTTTTCGTGCATATTTTTGCATATTTGGTGATTGTTTTCGATTTAAGAGCATATTTCTTAATTTTATAATTTTTTAGAGCATATTTTATCATTTTTGAATATAATAAAAAATAATAATAAATAAATTCATAGGTATTGAAAGAATTTACTAGATATTCTTATACCGTATTTTTTAAATCTCCGTCTGAAATTAAAAACGAAATTTTTTTCTCTATTGATTAATATATATATATTTCAAAATTATAACTGCAATAATAAATTATCTATAATTTGAAAACATCAAAAAAATTTTAGTGGTTCAATGTAACATTTCTCAAGGTAAGAACATTTTAATAAAAATGCTTTTCAATCAGGTAGTTTGGTAGGTGGTTTTTCTAATTTTAATTATGTATTTCAGATTGATAAATAAACTGAACAGAAACATGGTTAAGTGCATTTATTTTTTCAAGGAACGTTTTTAAACGCATTTTTTTTATGTGTAAAAAAATAAAATATAAGTGCATATTTGTATTTTTTTTTAAGCGCATATATTTAGTACTTTTTAAGTGCATTAAGTTCCGAGCCCTACTGTAATAATAAAATATCTATTAGGATTATACATATTATTGTGTTGTTGTCGATCACAGCAGAGTGTGCAGCCACATGCCTGGCCACTAGAGTTTTTTTTATCCCAGTACTGAGAATTTTCGCGAAATATTCACAAAACATAATATTTTATATTATCGTACTTTCCCCGGAACAACAAAAGCCATTGCTGGGCGCACGCGCATTTTCTCTTTTTTTCACAACAATGCTCCATAAAAATAATAATAATTACGTTATCGTTTATTATGACACTGCGACGACGACGACGACGACGAATGGGATTTTTCCCGAATTAGTTTTTATAACACGTTGTCGTCGTCGTGTCGCGCGATAAAAACACTAATGAATTCATAATGTACCTAACCACTGCATACGTCGTCGTCGAGCTAATGAATATAATAATAATACGCAAAAACATAATAATATTATTATTTACAACCCGGTGCAGCGTTATACAGCACAGCTAATGCGTAAAATATGACGTGTTATACGTTTTTTTAACGCGTTTCGTTTGTTGATTTTTATCGTTTTTATCAATCATTTTTATTCCTTTGGTATTTTATGCAGCAATACATATTTTATGTTTATTACGCGCAATAACGGAAACTCCTCCGCGCGTAGGTAATGGTGCAATAAACCCATGTCATTTTTTTTTTATTTTTATTTTTTTTTTCAATCCAGAATGGACGAACAATTAAAAAGCCGGACATACTTTGCACGACGGGTGAGATTCTCTTGACGGGCGTATTGAATTTTAAAGAAACGATAAATCATTTCGTCAATAAAACGATTCTGAACGAGGGAAGTTAATAATTAAGAAAAAAAAAAAAAATGCGAAAACTCGGTACTGTCGCGTGCAAGACCGGTTCCATTTCCACTAGGTCACAACATATAACTTGAGACCATGTAGGTGAAATAGTAGGTATTTAGTATAATAATCGAAAATATTGAACTCTCAAAATAGAATAAAATAGAAAACTATTGTTGCACGTGGATTTTAATTCACACCATCGTATTCAGCGTCGAAAAATACATAAGATGCAATAAAACACCTATCAATCTCTCAACCTTTTGTGTGTTAATAAGAAAAATGTAATAAAATAGGTAATTTATCCGTATTTTCTCCAATTTTTTTTCAATCAAACCCTTGTAAAATGTTTAATTATTCGTCTATAAGAAATTTTATTGCACCAAAATATTTTCAATAAAATTCTCTATCTAGACACCAAATTTCAAAATAATCTGTCGAACCAATTTTCTTTTATGTACGTTAAGTGCGTAATTTTAGGTAAAACTAACGAATTTCGTCGAAATTCTAACTTAAAACGGGTATAAAAAAAAAAGTTGACTAACTATTTTCGAGATTTTTTCAGATCAATTAGACATATATATCAGTAAGATCATATTAAATTTTCAAGTCTTAATATCAAAAATCAAAAATTTTATTGCATAAAAACTAATAAAAAATGAGAAATTTCCGAAATTTTCAAAATGCCGTACTTAACTCAAAATTGATCAAAACTTTTTGAAATTTCTACGAAATATTTTCGTAGCTATTTTTAATGGTTGGTGAAAATTTCAATTTTCAAGGCTGCATTATTTTAGAAGTTATGTTAAAAAGTAATTTTTAATTTTACGGAAATTTCGGTAATTGCGTATTTTGCCGTTTTTTGTCAATTTTTTAACTGTTTTCCCCCGTTTTTGGGAAAAGTATTAAGAAATTGGAAAAATGACCTCTTTAAAGTACCATCTGGGTGTGATTCCGGTTCTATAGAGATACTGATCGAAACTTTCCAACAAGTATTTCCATACGAAAATTTGTATACAGAAAAAAATAAACATCATTGTAAAAACAATAGCTTCTCCACTTCGTTCAGAATCTAAAATATACAACACACGCTGTAGTTTTATATGATATAACATAGATGTCACGCACACGATCCGTATAGCTTCCACGTGATGCAAAATCACAAGTGGAATACAAATTGTTTCAGGGGTTAAAGTTGAGGGGGGAGGAGACGTACACCTACGTCTGACAACACTTTGAAAACGTCTCCCTTAACGATTCTGACTTGTTTTTTCGATATTCGTTTAAGTTTTACTGAGAAAAGGTTCTTAATTTCCCGAATCTGCATCTTATCATTATAATTTTAAGCCCCCAGTAGGTATTATAGTATGTATTTACATTACAAATAACGAAATCAAGTTCAGAGTCACACTCTTCAACACTTTAAAATGTCAAATAATATTATTACCAAATGAAAAAAAATTATTTTTTCAAATGTAGAGACTACTAATAGTTATTTTTAGAAAGTCGATTGGCTTTAATATGCGTAAACCGAATTGAGCATTAAAATAACAAAATATATCGTCAATATGAAAATGTAGCATGTAGAATAAAATTATTAAAATGCATAGATAGTTGTTTGGAATCGTAACGAAAAGAGTAGAGTCGTGCCAGAAACTCGTATTTAAATACAAAAGAATAGAGTCAAATCCCCGAATACACTTGTCTACTCATCACCAAAATAATGGTAATAAAGAAAAAAAAAAGCGAATATAACTGGTATACGAGATACGCGCGTTATGGTCGTACCTATAGATCACAAACTGGCTTTGGAAAATGCGCGAATGATGACTCGGTCAGTTAACTTATAAGTAGGTATAGCATATACTATATGATTTTGCTTTTTGGAATATGTAGGTGCACACAATGATGGACGGGATGGAAAAAACGGACCAACTAAATTTTCCATGATGGCCTACTGATCTAAAAAAATATGATTTTTATAACAACGCAGCGGGTATTATAATGGTGTATTGTGAATAACGATATATTCTACTACAAATAATGTTTATAGACACGAGATTCCGTAGCGTGTCCATCGTCGACATCGGACAGTGACGATATTCGGGATTATTATTTAAAATAGTGTCTTACTACGTTTACAGAGAGTTTAATCTACACAAAAAATAAAAATGTATAATAATATTATAATGACGCGCGCTACATTGTACGTGTATTATTTTATTACAAGCGTGCGACAAATTATTATGAATAAAGAACGCTGTACGCCTACTAATTTGTATGGAATACATAATAATATATATAGGGCCCGGATTTCGATGCAAAATGCATATTTTTTTTTTTTTTTTATTATGATAATCATAGGAAATGCTTTCCAACTACAAAATTTGTTTCGTGTGACAGAGATCTCAAAACTAAAACTTTTATTTTGCATTATTTTGCATATTTCGATGATGTTTTTTCATTTTTAGGGCATATTTCAGTCTTTTTATTCGTTTTAATGCATATTATTTGAACAATAAACCTACAATTTTAATTTATAATATCTGTACATTATACAAGATAATAAATTTAAATTTACCTACACTTAAAAATATTGTTTTCCATGTTTTTCGGTTTTTTCCTTTATAATATCTATAAATCTCTCTACAGTTGCTATAAAGTTTGAATCTTATCTTTACTCATGGTCACCAGACGCGAATAGTAAAATAAATTAAAATATTAAATTGTATAGGACATTTTTTAAGGGCATTTTCAAGGAAAAATACATTTTTTAAATGCATTTTTGACCATTTTTTAGAGCATTTTTCGATGATTTTTAGTGCATTTAAATCCGGGCACTAATAATATATATATATATAATCAGACTCGTCTTTATATATTTGAAACCTGATAATAATATAATCTCACGAGCCCAACTTGTGTTCTAGTTCTAGAAAAATAGCTTTCGATCGAACAACTTTGGAAAAAACGAATTAACCTATTATGTTAAAAAGCTAAAAACTCGATGTTGTTATCTTCTTCGTTACACACGTTATGATGTACCTATAATTAAACACCTATGAATAAATCATTTCTTCAATAAAACGATTCTGAACGAGAGAAAGTTAATAATATAAAAAATGAATGAAAAAAAAAAAAATTTTTTCACATTTTCAAAATTTTCTTTCGCCAAAGTCTTTTTTATATGATTTTCTATCTATGTTTAAATTTTCATAAAATTCGGATCAAAAAATTGATGGTTTCCAAATCGTTTTTGTCTCGATTTTGGGTAGTTTTTTCAAAAAAAAAAAAAAATTGAAGAATTGAGAAATTCAAAAAATGACCTCTTTAAAGTACAATTTAGAGGCAAATCCGGTTTCATAAAGTTACTGATCGAAACTTTTGGACGAGTATTTCTATACGAAAAGTTGTACATATAGAAAAAATAAATAAATGAATAGACATCATTATAAAAACACTAGCTTCTTCAATTCGTTCGGAAACTAAAATTACTTTAGCCCGAAGCCTATAAGAGCGCTATCCTATAGGGCAGCGTTTCCCAACCTATGGGTCGCGACCCAAAATTGGGTCGCCAAACATTTTTAATGGGTCGCTGATCATTAACAAAAAAAGAATACATATAATGAAGAGAAACTATCTAAATAAATAATAAAAATAAAAATAAATAAATATACAAAAATTAATAACCACAAATTTAAAATATTTGTAATGAAACGTTATTTTTTAGTGCTATACTGCAAACGATTTCACTAGTTTTTTACTACTACTAATATGCTATAAAGCAGCAAAAACATTAATTTTATTATCATCTTTAATATTTTGTCAGCTTGTATTTATTCATAGTGTAATTCGGAATTGTAAATATTTTAATTAAAAGATTATTTTCAATATTTTATGTAATTGACAACAATAAGTGTTCAGCATTCTGTATTACATTTTATTGCCTCTATTAAATATAATAAAATTACTTATAAACTAATTGTCATTAATGTTACTATATGATTATTGTGAATATACTTATTTTATTTATTTATTTTTTTATTTTTTGATGGAGGAAATGGGTCGCTTAATGAACAAAAAATAAATGTATATGGGTCGTCAGTGTAAAAAGGTTGGGAAACACTGCTGTAGGGGTATGTCAGCCCGCGAAAGTGATTTCTCCACACGCTGTAATAAATATTATATATATATATATATATATATATATAAATCTATATCAATCCACATAATATGTATACACACACACACACGAAGACCGATGACAGAGACTATATTCGGCCTATATTTTATACGAAACGTGGCGTGCGTGCGGACCATTGTCATCGGCGGCGGCGGAACGATAATAATAATAAAACGATGATATCGACGACGAAATGTGGGTCATCGGGGCAAACAACGTAAGAGACTTGAATGCCCGCCGGGAGACTACGTGCGGGCAGGCGCTTCACCGGGTTCGAGGTCGCGCGATTCGGCGGACGCGACGACCGGTCGGTCGGACTACGCGTCCAGGAAACGTACGACCACGCGGCCCTCAGGTGCGCGGAAGGCGACTGTATCCGATGATGATATTATGTGTGTATATATAATATATACGTATATGCGATGAGACGGCCATTAACCCGGTTACACCGGTTCGCCCGCGACCGACTGCCGGACATACTTCGCACGATGGGTGTTCTTCGCGCACGACGGGCGGGATTCTGTTGACGGGCGTATTTATTCGTATTATAAAATCGATTCTGAACGAGGGAAGTTAATAATATGTAATAATATAAAAAAAAAAAAAAAAAAAAAAAAATGTTAGAAAAATGTCCACTATTTTTTTTTTCGCGTTTTCAAAAATTTTCTTGCGCCAAAATCTTTCTCAATGATTTTCTATCTATGTTTAAAATCAAAAAATGATGGTGTTTCCGATTCGTTTTTGTCAAATTTCGGGTAGTTTTTTCCAAAAAAATGAAAAATAATTGAAGAATTGAGAAATTCAAAAAAATTACCTCTTTTAAATACCAACTAGAGGCGAATCCGGTTTCAAAAAGTTACCGTTAGAAACTTTTGGACAAGTATTTCCATACGAAAAGATGTACACGGAAAAATAAATAAATAATAAACATCATTGTAAAAACAACACTAGCTTCTTCACTTCGTTCAGAATCTAAATAACAGTAGAAAAAGGAAAAATTTTAAGAGAAAAGATGTTTTTATTTACTATAGTGGAGAATCGACCCGGTTGAAATTTGTAAATACGTGTCTTTTAAATATATTCCCTAGAATAAACTATATGTGCTATACCCCGACAAAACAAATCATTTTTTTCCATTAGAAGTGATCAGTTTATAGTACAGAACAATTATTTTCTGTTTTATGTCGCAAGTGTTTCCTGACAGAATGATCTATAACCATTTCATTATTTCAAAGAATAATCAATTTTGCAATTTTTTTATAACTTTTACATTGACTCGGCTGATTTTATGAGAAATATATTTTTTAAAAGTAAAGCAAAGTAAAGTAAAAGCAAGAAAGCCGGACATACTTCGCTCTTCGGGTTAGATACTCTTGGTGGGTTTGTGAAATTTTAAAGAAACGATAAATAATTTCTTCAATAAGACGATTCTGAATGAAAGAAGTTAATAATATAAAAATCAATAATGGCCGTCATTTTCAATACACACTTACCAAGAGTATCTGACCCGAAGAGCGAAGAATATCTGTAGTGCGAAGTATATCCGGCTTTCTTGCCTTTACTTTGCTTTGGTTTACTTTACTTTTTTTTTATTTAATAAATAAAGGGAAAAATATCCAATGAGAAAAAAAAATTTTAGAAAAATGTTTTTACATTTTCAAAATTTTCTTGCGCCAAAATCTTTCTTATATTATTGTCGATCTATATTTAAATTTTTATAAAGTTTGGATCAAAAAATAATGGTTTCCGTGTCTTTTTTGTCAAATATTATGTAGTTTTTTCCAAAAAAAAATAAAAAAATTGAAGTATTGAGAAATTCAAAAAATGACCTCTTTAAAGTACCAAATAAAAAGGAAAATTGGATTTCATAAAGTTGCTGATCGAGATTTTTGGCCAAGTAGATCCATACGAAAAACTGTTCACAAAAAAATAAATAAATAAATAAAAAATAAACATCATTGTAAAAACACTAGCTTTTTTACTTCGTTGAGAATCTAACACTTAAAACTATAAATTAAAAACGTTATGAAATCATAACGAAAAGAACTGTATAATTTTTAAATAAACAGTTACATATACCACGTAATTATCACTTTAAACATAGATATGTTAAAAGTTATTCATTGAGCCAACTTTTAAGAAGTTAAAGCATGAGATGAATATTCTGTTTAAAAAAATTTATACCGCATTCAGAATTAAAAGTTTTTTGAGGTTTAGATTTTGAAAAAAATTTTGTATTACGGAAAGTAACTAGTTTCATACGACTTTAAATGATTACAAAAAATCTGATTAATTATTTTCAAAAAAAATCTCAGATCTTTAGACATATTAAATGAATGAGGTTGTATTACATTTTCAGTTTATGAGATTTATGGCTTAAAAATTAATCTGGGAAAAACTTAAAAAAAAACAACAAATATATTACTTAAATGTTTTATATTATTGTTAATAAATCACTAAAATCGTTTTCACGAAAAACTAGTATTTGATGGTCCAAATTTTAGGGTTGTATTTATTTATTTTTGGAAAAACTATTGATAACAGAGAAAAAAAACCTGAAGATACCTTTTGAACATAATTCTCTGTCATAAAAATTTGCTACACGTATTGATCCGAGCAATTTTTTAAGCAAAATAAATGTTTAAATAATAAGGAGAAGAAAAATATATAAATATAATTATTGTAAAACAACTAGCTTTTTTCAGTTCCATTCGGAATCTCAAATTGTGTTGTTTTAAATTTTATAATTAATTCGTTTAATACTAGTACATTAGGTTTATTATAATTATTTGAAATATAATAAATTTGAAAAAAACAATAGTAATTAATAGCAGTTAATACCTTCAAATGTGTCTTTGATTTATCGTTCCTCGATTTTGCATGGGCGAATTTCTTCTGTGTTAACCCGACAATGTTTTTTTATTTTTCTCTGTGTATATCAATATTAATCTGAACGTAAAAAACGACGACTCGTTCGAGTCTGAAACGAGACTGACGATGGAAAAACTCGGTTTTGACGTATCTGAACCGGTTTCCCACCACATCATATTCCCTGGCAAACGACAGACAGCTGCTGCGGTGCAGTGCAGCGTGTGCGAGCGTCCACTTTCTTCTTCAATTAACCATTATATTACTACTATATTATTATATTATACACAGGTACTCTATGAAGGAACCTATTGAATTCTGTCGTTATTAATCGTTGAATACAATATTATTATTATTATTATAATAATTATAAATTATATATGTCACGCGAGTTTCGAATTGATAGCAATAATAATAATTAGCAAAAGTCTTTCTCTTTCTTTGGTGTTTTTTTTTTCTTACCCCCCCCCCGATCCCTTAAACATTTTCCTCGGTAATTTTCAAAATTACATCACGTCGTTTTCCCCGATAATCTTCCTCCACGCAGTGTTAAAACGCGTAAGAGAAATAACTCCCATTGTTTGTCTGTGCAAACAAGACGTAGTAGTTAATATACAATAATTATTCGCACACATACTCGTTTATAAAAATATGTCAATAACCTCCGACCGCGTCGAAATCCTTCCTTGTTGTTCCCTCCCGTTATCGTTGTTCGAATATTAACCCAAATTCGTCACTATCTGTACGACACATGATGGCAACAATTTGGAATAGACGATTCCGAAAAAACAACGTACCAACTATTATTATGCATTTAATTAATATTACTCTCGGTGCCGCCAATGACTCGGTGTGCCAACTGTATGACAATAATTATTCTATTCTTAGTCTGTGAATACGTGCACATTATATAACAGTTATAACAGTGGATTCTAGTACAGATTTTTCAAACCGTTTTTCCCAATCCATTTTTTACAATCTAATTTGTCCAATTTCAATATTTACCATAAAAACATTCTTCCAATATATATTTTTACAAATTTAATATTTCCAAAAAAAAAAAAAAAAAAAAAATTGGTCATAATTTAAAATTTTAATTATTTTATTTAAAAATAAATAATTTCTTATATTTGATAAGATATATTGTTAGATTTGGTATTGTTAAAAATAACTTTTAGGAAAAATGGTATTGAAAAAAAGGGAACTTTTGGGAAAAATGGTATTGAGAAAGAGAACTTTTAGGGAAATAAAAAAATGTGAAAAACAAATTGGGAATAGTGTCTCCCTACCATAACAGTGATGTGGACGATGTGTTATATATACATATATATATATATCTCATAAGTCATAATATGTACCAGTTGCGCATTATTAATGATCGGTTAAAACGTGGTAAAATTAAAAACATTTCAAATAATCGACACGATTTATATGTAAAATGTACAAGAGCAAGGTAATTTTGTTATTCGTACTTAAGTTTTTTTATTACTTTTATTATTATCGTTACATAAAAATGTATTTCAAAAAGACAAGCATGGCGTAAGACATAATATAAAATACTGTGTTTTTTTTTAATCAAGAAATTTTAGATTCTGAACGAAATGAAGAAGCTTAGTGTATTTACAATGATGTTTATTATTTTTTTTTTTTTTTTTTAAATACTTTTTCGTATGGATCCACTTGTCCAAAAGTCTCGATTAGCAATACTTTTTGAAACCGGATTCATCTCTAGTTGGTACTACACACGGGTTATTTTTTGAATTTCTCAATTCTTCATTCTTTTTTTGGGGGGACTACCCAACATTTGACAAAAAAGACTAGAATAGTGTTAAAAAAAAAATTTTTATTCATTGGAATTCATCAGTGATTGAGTGATTGGTTGTTAGACTTAATATAATATAATTATTGATAAATAAAATAAAATAAAATAATTTAGAAATAAAATCTACAATAATACGTGTGTTACGTGATACGACAACATAATATTTTCTTTAAATTTTCGAATATAAACGATCGGCGATTGGATCGTAGTATTGATTCCAATCAACGTCACATGGCGCATATTTAAATAAAGAAATTTATATTATTTGACAAATTATATTATCTTATCTTGGATTTTATATTGACCTACATACATATTAAATTCGAGTTTTCATCATTATCGCATACCACCTGTTGTACCATAGTGTTGTACTTATAAAATTTATGTTTGACAAAAAAACCAAGTTTTATTCTTTATTCGGCAGAGCTAGAATTAAAAATACGAAATATACTATAAAACATAAATTTTTCACATTCTTATAATTGAAATGTGCAATAATATTCAAATTATTCAATATAATATGCAAAAATATGCATTTTATCCAAAAAACATGCGGCATTAAAATAAAATACCATTTATCTCATCGTGAGGTGATTCGTGGAAATTATTGACAAAATCAATAATCAGAAGTCGCAAAAAAAACTTGCTGTAGCGTATAAATCCTAACCCTGTAATCATAAGTTACACATTTTTAACGATCTGAAAATCGAAGAGTGAAGAAATAATTCTGTTTACTATTTTTTTTTTTTTTTCGTGCACGCTACTATTACTGTAGGTAGATTATATAATATAGGATCCTGTTTTATACAGGATTGTCCTTTATTTCGGCTCTGTGTCCTGTTGTCCTGACAAACTTCTCCTGGGACGGTTTTTATCCCGAAATTTCAAATCTGTCCCATATTAATCCCGTTTTTTTTTACTTACTGTTGATTTAAAGTTTTTGAAATGAAATAATTACTGAATAAAATAATGTAAAAATCATCTTTATCTTTTGGATACTATAAGATATCAATTATAATCGTAAAACGAATTAACAAGTTTTTTTTTAAAAAGTAAGACGTATACAATATGTATGAATAAAGGATTTGAAGAAATTTTAAAAAGTACAATTTTTAGTTACTTTATGTTATTTTATGTTTTTCAAAATAATGTTTTTATGTGTTTAAATATTTAATCTATAATAGGTAGTTTAAAAATATTATACTTTTGTCACGATTCAAAAACATAAATATATATATATTATCCGGATAATGTGGACATTAGCCAATTTCGGACTTATAGCCGTGAATAAAAACTATTAGGAGAAATGGATTATGTGTACATTACCCGGCTAAAGTAACTTTAGCCTTCTTGTTATGGCTAATGTAAAATATTATTAATACACTCATAATATATATTTATTTCAAATTAATTAATATAAGTTAACAATTTAATATTAAAATACCTTTATTAAATTTATTTTTATTAAATATAAAATATTAGATATTATTTAGAAATATTAGATTTTATTAATTCTATTAATTAGATAACATTTGTTTTATTATTTATTTGTACAAGGTAAACTTTGATGACATTTAGAATAGCATAAAATGCCTGATGTTTTGCATTTGCATTTATTTGTTTTGCAATTATTGATAAATAAGATTTTGTTTATTTTGTCTAACCAGTTACTTCATCAACGGCTAATGTACGAAAAAATGATTTTATATTTTCAATGTTTACTTTATCCAACTACTATGGACAATGTGCGCTTTAACCGGGATAATGCGCACTTTAGCCGCGTTTCGGGCTTTAGCCGTAACATATTATACGTACATATGTAAATAAATACTTATTTATTTAAAAATATTATGAAAAATATTTTTGTCCTGTATTTTATTTTCTGTAAATTTGGTCACCCTATTATAATAATATGTATATTATAGTTAATAGTACGTACATAATATTATTATTATTATGAAGGTATGCGCGCGCAGAGGTGAATCGAAAAACGGCGGCGTGAATTTTAGGTGCACTCGACACACACACACGGCCAAACGTTAACAACAACGGGCGGCGGCGGGCGATGTGTTTAAATTTATCGGGTCAACGATATTTTTATATCCGTGGTGCGAAGCCGCCCGACGGAGGTTGATTTTACCGTTACCTACGTCGTCGTCGTAATGCCGCCGCGTACAAACTGTTCAAAATGGAATTCACAGTTTATCCTTGTATCGAACACACACACACACACACACACACCACTTTAGTTCTCCGTGTGTAATATTAATGACGAGTATATTATGTATGTATGAACCCACGAAAATATTTGTGTTTGTTCGTCATCGTATTTTAGATTCTGAGGGGAGCGAAGAAGCTTATGATTTTACAATGATGTTTATTTTTTTTTTTTATTTTTTTTTTCTTTTTTCTCTTTCTGTGAACACTTTTTCGTATAGAAATACTGGACCAAAAGTTTCGATCAATATCTCTAAAGAACCGGAATCACACCTAGATGGTACTTTAGAGAGGTCATTTTTCA
>JAIPRM010001278.1:4808-39821 GCA_025469315.1 Stegophylla sp. TES_Ste_2020 | reverse complement strand
CCGCCTATGCGGCCTCAAGTGTATCCCACCTGAGGAGCAAAGAGTACTCATAGTGCAAATTATGCTTATTTTTTTTGTTATATAATTATTAAATGTGAAGGCTTCTTTTGTTTACTGTTTTTCCGGGCCCTTTAAAAAGGCTAGTCCGACCCTGGTCACTGATTATTATGTTTACTATGAACCTTTTTAAAATAAACGTAGTATACAATTATAACCTTGTTTAGCATAATATTACTATAAGAACAATACAGAATTTCGCTAGATGTCGATTTACCTTTAATTCGTTTCTATAATCAATTCATTTTGTTGAATTTTATTTTATTTAATCTTTTGGATGTTTATAAGTCAATTTATATTTTATAGTAAAATAAAAATTTGATGTTCAAAAAAACAGAAAATAGGTCGGTTTTATCTCGTGCTGCCCCTGAAACTGATGTCTGTGCACGTCTATACTCGGTATATAAGTAATTGTAATTTTTTAACATATATATGAATACATGGATACTGAGTATTGAGTTATAAAGTAAAATTTACAATTCAAAGAGATTGATGAAGAAAATCTTTTCTACTGTAATATAATCAGTGTTTATGACGTTACATTGAGATGATATAAAGATAATTTGAGTACACTTTTAGCCTTTAAGTAGAAAACATAATTTAAGACTGTAAAATATCCATAAAAGACTTTTGTATACATTTTAAAAGGGTTTTTTTTTTTTTATATATACATCTAAACGAATTTAATAAAATAATAAGAATAGAAACTTAGTTGAAGTATTATTTGAAGGATAATATAAAAATAATATGGTCGTATGAATAACAAGACAAACCAATAATATTAAAGAATATTCGGAAAATAACTATAGCGCGAAAAAAGACATCATTCAATATCAAATATCTTTTGTGACTAACGCTTTTTTTGGAACAAAACTTCAACAATTTCCGAATGAACTACATTTATTGTTTACTTTATTGTCATACTACTCAAAATAATCCATTCAACAAACTTGATTACAGTTAAGGAAAAAGTTAAATTTTCAAGACATAGCTTAAAAATCATAATTTCAAATTATTATGGTTAAGATATTTTAAAAATATTTTAACTAAAAAAAAGACAATACAAGCTATACACGTATCGTGAAATACAAAATACATATTCAATATAATTTCTAATTATATACTATTATTTAGCAATAATCGAGTTATAACATAAATGACTATGTGACGCAATTTATAAGGGAATAAATTATTTATATACGTAATGTATACCTATCAATACTCACAACACATAATACGTAATGGAGTAATGCATTTTCTTTAATTTGGAACAAAAATTGTATTGTAATATTTTATTGATTTCTTGGGCAGTAATTATTTATTCATAATAGGGTTCGGAACTTAAAGCTTTAGAATTTTTTATTTTATTTTGATGTAAAACCCAATAGAGTGCTATGAAAATGTATTATTATGCTATAATGATTTCAAATATAATATTTAAAAATGCTTACTTTAATGATTCAAAAAAAAAAAAAAAAATGCTTATATATTAGCTTATTTTCATATTTTCTATTTTACGACAAAGCCACTTACAAATACCCAGATTTTATTTCTGTGATATTTTATTCAGTAAGTGTTAACGGTAAAACTAAACCTAAAAAAAAAATAAGTTGACATAAGTATTCAGTTATTCTATAACGCTACATCATAAACAAACAATCGAATAATTAACTCCAACGAATAAAGTTGTTATTTCCAAATAGATAATTCTGTGTTATTTGTTTTGGCAGTTTTGAAAAAAATATACTCAGTCCCATCAATATATTTAGCACTTTATAATTTAAGAAGAAAACTGGGAAGTTTTTGTGAAGATATCCAATTTTTTAAAATTTTATTGTGCAAGTAAGAGTACTATTTTTTACTCTTTTTTCCTCTTATTTAAAAGTATTTTAAGTTTTATAATGAAGCTTTTATCACATATTTTGATGATTTTTAATTTTTATGTGCTTTAAGGTCTGAATCTTAATTATAAAGTAGGTTATTTATTTCTATTGGATAGTGAGGGTTTCCGTTAATTGATTTTCACACCTTATTTTTATATTACCCTACTGCTATTCTGTAATAATATAACATTTATCTAACAATAACTAAAAGATTAATATTTTATAGTAGTTTTAGTAGTTTATAGTATTTTAAATATCTTCAGAATATAGATGGACAAGTCCAGACCCGGATTAACACTATCGTAGGCCCTAGGCATTTTTTTTTTATATTAAGTAAAATTCTGTAGTCAAACATAAACAAGTGAAATCACAATCCTCCATAATATTTATATTTTCTTTAAATGTAAATTACTTATTGTATATAAACTGTAAATTATTCTACTCAAATGATATTTAATAATAATATAAAGCAAAATAATTGAAACCCTAAATAACTATCTACAAAAGTTTTTTAAATTTTTTGTTGGAATATGTTTCAATGATTTCTTCGGTGTTGATTTCTTGGAGCAACTCATATTCAATCGCAAGTAATGATAATAATGATAATTTTTTTTGCCCAATAGTTGATCACTGCCAATTTGTTACCCTCTTCAAGGCTGATAACGATCTTTCACTTTCACACGATTTTCCAAATATCGATAAATATATTCTGAAAGCGATATTTACATTAGGGAAACATGTCACCATTTTGGTACTTATCTACTTCATTGGTATTTCATTGACAGACATTCCAGTTTCTCGAAAGTTTTTAAAAATTAAAAACTCACTAACAAATGTGACTTCTACATCTGATGGATAAGCTTCAACTCACTTTATTGCTTGTAATCTTACTTCTTCGTCATTTAGGTTCTGGTTGATTAAAAAATTTAATTTTTCATCTAATTTTAAATATGATTTTTTTCGTTTTTCCATTTCCACAATAAGTACGTAATAAAACGTTTGAATTTTGAATTTATTTTCTGGACTCGTTTGATCTACAAATTCGATCAAAACTATTTATGCTTATAAATTATTGTTCAACATATTACACTACACATAGTCACAAAAAAAATATTATGTAAAATAATTACTTATTGACTATTGTGAAAACATAAAATATACAAAAAAAATCGTATTCCAAAAATGTTTGTTGGCCAAAATATTTTCGTAGGCCCTAAGCATAGTGCCTATAGTGCCTATGCGCTAATACGGGCCTGGACAAGTCACAAATAATAATAATTATCAAGGGAAAATCATTTAAAAAGCATCATGTGATAATATACAGTTTTTATTAAAATATAATAATAATAATATATTCAGGCAACTCGGATGCGGCAAGTATTGTGGAAGCTTTAGCTGGGGATGGCGAAGGTCACTTGGTTCCCACGCCAGTTCGCAGAGAAAAGATTAAAGCATCTAAGCGCGAACTTGCGTTGGAAGCTGACCGCGTGCTCAAGCAGGCAGACAGCGTGGCTTCGCTGCATTCGGCTTCGCCACCGAGGAGACAGCAGAGAAGTAAACCTGACGGTGGATCATCTCTTCAACGAAAGACCAGCTTTGGAGGAACTGACTCGAAGAAATGGAATTCAGAAGGTGAGACTATTTTATATAAATGGAAGGTGAGACTATTTCGAATAAAATCAATCGAATTATATCTGACAAATAAATAATACCTGACAAAAAAAAAAAAAAAGAAAAGAAAAACATAAAACATATGACAATTTCATACTTTGTTTTATTTTCCTCGCACTTTGAACTTTTATATTGCTTTTTTTCATTCTCAATATTAATTTGATGTGACCTTTAGAAGTTTAGTACGAAGCGTTTATTATATTCGTACATTTAATATGTTTGGCGTTTACGTTTCCTACTAGGTATTAAGGGTACGAATTTTATTGCAGCTCAAAGTTTTTCATTTATACTTTATTGCTAAATAAACCAAGAGAATAGATTTTATTTTTTATGACATACACATGTGCAAAAATTTTCAATGCATATTTTGTCTTTTTTCCATGGTTTAAGTTCGACATTAAATGATTTTACAATTTATTAGATATTTTTAAAAACACAGGTATAAAAAATAATTTTAATCACACTAAATTAATACTTATTAAATTATTTTTGATTCGGTATTCTTGTTACAAGCTAACTTTTAATTTGGCACCTCATATATGACATAATATAAATGCTTATTTAGTGAGATTACAATATATGAAGTTCAATAACATCCATGTCTTACCTATTATAAAAACTCAGCTGTTCATAATTCGATATTTCCAATTAAATAATATGTTTCATACGCAAATGATATAAATTGATTTTTAATAGTAAGTAACTTACCTATATTGTTATATTTGCAAAGAAATTGATTATAAATAATTATACATTAAACATTTATGGTTTTAATTACATTAGTGCTATTTCCCTTAGGATGTTTTGATTTAATTATATAAAGATAATGTAGTCTTTAAAATTTAATGCTATAAGAATTTTTCTTTATTTTTTACAAAATTCTTCTTTAAAATTTCTAAAATTTTGATATATATTTTGTAGTAACAACTTATATGTGCATTAAAAGTGATATTTTATCAACGGTTTTTTAGTTTTAAAAATATTCCTATTTATTTTCGATTGGTTTAGTAAAGTAAAATTGTAATTATAAAGCGACTGATTAGTTTAAAAATTATAATAACATTGTTTCGAATTTAGTTAATTAAAACTTAAGTTTCTGAGATACTAAAATATGTATACTATGTACATTGTACACATAAATTAAAGTAAGTAAGATGTTATAAATCCTTTTTGGACTAAATTAAATAAATTGGAGAGAATATATTATGTTATGTACACTCATTATGAAATTAAACATTTTAATCGTCGAAATTATTACTCACTAATTAATTAATTTAATAATATAATCATTAAAGGATTACAAAATTTAAAATGAATAAAATTATTAACATTTTATACTTAGAATTAAAAGTTCATAAATAATATTATAACATATTAAGTAGTATGTACATAATACAATTTGTAATTAGTGTTCATTAAACGAATAAAAAATAAATAAAAATAAAAATTAGGTATACTTTATATTTTTTTTATGACACTTGAGAAAAGTGATTAATGTAATTTGATAATTATGAATATAAATGATAAAACTTTTCTTAATAAAATACAGTAAAACATTAGGAAAAATAATTTACCAATATTTTACAATAAGCACATGGGTACAATTAGGTAAATTACGTATATTTTAATGAAAATATAATATTTTTATTAATCGATTCATTGAATGGTTGAATTTAAAAGGGTATCCTCTAGGGTGGAATTTTTTTTTTTTATCTCGCGGGACATAGAACTTTTTGAAATGTAATATTGAATATAAATCGGGATATTGACGTCCCTATTTGCTGTAAGGTGGAATTCAGGACATTAAAAATAATAACAATAAATAAATTATAAATAAATTAGATATCTTAAATAAAGCAAAATAACACAACTAATATTTCAACAAAATTTAAATACGAATCTAAGAATTAAACTAAAGAGATTTTATAAGCCAAATGCTTAACAAGTAGTTATAAAAAAAACATATCAATATTGTTTTAATTATAGACGCTACAAATATTTAGCTAAAAGTGGTTGTAAAAAAATTAGGACTTTTTGGACCAGCTCTCTTGTAAGACGTATCGGCTAGAAATTAACGCGGGACGTAAGCCAACTATACAAAAAATTGTGAACGTCTCGCCAAATCAGGACGCATCCCAAACCTACATCAATTAAATTCGAAGAACAGCTATTCCATGCGGTAATCATCATAAATCGTCATATAAACCGATGATGATTATAATGGTTTTAGGTTTTGAGATTCAATATCGTTTTAATATAAATGGTTTTGATCGATATATGCAGGTAAAAAAATATTCACTGTTTTTGTTTTAGTTGCTTAACTTGTTTTCGAAAATTTTGTTCTCGATCATTAATTGTTGGTTAAACCCCACTTTAAAGTTTACTGATTTGCACTTAATTGAAAATAAAATGTATATACTAATGCTTAAAATACATATGAAAATTATGTTTTCCCGATTAAGGGCTAACCGTTTGTTTTTAATTCAGATTAGAGTGAAAAAGTTAATGGTTTTACAATGACGTTAATTTATTTTTCATGTGTACAGTATACACATTTTCGTAATGAAACAATTCTCCAAAAGTTTCGACCAGCATTTTTTTAATTGAAATTTGTCTAAAAATAGTATTTTTGGTTGGTCATTTTTCAAAATTCTCAATCATTTTTTCAAAATTTGAGAAGAACTACCTAAAATTTAACAAAAAAGCCTTTAACATTTTTTATTTTTTTTTATCCAAACTTTATGAAAATTTAAATACGGATAGATCGATAAATATACTTCGGAAAAGAAAACAATAACATTTAGGTAATACAATTAATAACAATTATTAACACAGAGAAAATCACAGTCTTAAAATCGGTTGAATTTTGAATGAATGAAAGTCGTGTCATAATTTATTTTAAGACCAATTTGATTGACAGCATTGTTTCGGTTAAAGTCAAGAGGTGACTATTTCAAATCTGCTGTTTAATGTGGGGTGTAAATTAACGTATAACATGTATAACATTTTAATCATATTTAAAATAAAACATTTAAATTGATAGAAACAGTAAAAAAAAAATGAGATGTTTTGATAATTCTAGTCTTAGCTCATAGAAGACTGATTTTATTGAAAATATAATAAGATCAGTATTACACTAGTCAATTTTAAATTCTGAACAAAGTGAAGAAGCTAGTGTTTTTTCAATGATGTTTACATTTTTTTTATTTTTTTTTCTGTGTTCAACTTTTCGTATAGAAATACTTGTCCAAAAGTTTCGATCAGTAACTTTTTGAAACCAGATTTGCCTCTAGATTGTACTATAAAGATGTCATTTTTTGAATTTCTCAATTCTTCAATTTTTTTTTTTGGAAAAAACTACCCAAAATTTAACAAAAACGACTTGGAAACCATCATTTTTTGATCCGAACTATATGAAAACTTAAAAATAAATAGAAAATCATATAAGAAAAATTTTGGCGCAAGAAAATTTTGAAAATGTGAAAAAAAAAATTTTGGACATTTTTATAACATTTTTTTTCTCATTTATTTTTTATATTATTAACTTCCCTCGTTCAGAATCGTTTTATTGAAGAAATGATTTATCGTTTTTTTAAAATTCATTACACCCGTCAAGAGAATCCCATCCGTCGTGCGAAGAACACCCATCGTGCGAAGTATGTCCGGCTTTTTTTTTACTGGTGTACAAGTTTTGAGCAAAATTATTTTTGGAGTTACAACTAAATAATTAAAATCGATTTCATCTAGTTACTGTTATTAGTGTATATTAAATTTTACCGTTTTCACTCGAATTGTTGGTAGTTTTTCCTAATGTTTGGAATAAGTTTCGAAAATCCATCTTTTTAAAAACGTACCCAACAAAATGCCATTCTGATCTATAGAGTTGCTGGACCATTTTTACAACAATAAAAATTAGTGTCATTTATTTAAAAGGAAATAAAAATACTTAATTTTACTCAAAATCTAAAACATAAGAATTTAATAAAAACTGGACGTAACATTGAAGCACATGAGTCATTGATTCGCATATAATAGATAAATAATTTATAATATAAACCATTATATAATCTGTTTTGAATATCATAATTAGGGCAGAGGACTTGTAGCTCTGAAAAAACGTTAAATATGCAAGCACTTATACACTTAAAACCCCATTATATGCACTAAAAATATGCATTAACATTTTTTTTTTTTCCAATTTAATTTAAAAGTATTAATGAAATAAATAGGCTTTAAAATGAGTAAAAGCAATTACTTAATTTAAATATAATTTAAACCATTGTCATATATTGTGATTATGTATCTATTAATAAAATTAATTACAGCAAATTTATTATTATTGCTTTATTCGCAATCCTCAAGCGTTTCTAAGAAATATATGTGTCGACGGACAGTCAAAAACAATATTATGCGACAAAAATTAAAAGTAAATAAATTTTTATCTGAAAATGTTGACTGAATTGTTTGAATTAAAAACGTCGGTGTGGGAAAAATTGAAATAAGTTAATTATGTCTCAAAAAGTTTAGATAGATTTTTATATAGATTTATAGAGTTTAAAAATGTAAAATATGCCCTAAAACCAAAAATACTAAAAATATGCATTTATATGCAAAATAAAATTTGAAAACTAGTTTTGTAAAAGCATGAAACGTATTTATTTCGTACTCGGCTACTTTTGTAACTAAGCAAAACAAATATGCAAATGCTATTAGTCCTCTGCCCTAATCATAATACTGTTAAAAATATTAAAATGGTCGAGCGGAATACTTCTCTTAGCCGCTTTTCCTTAAGGTTTTTGCATCGTTAAAAACAAAATTGTGGTTACTGAAATACATGAATTTATTGTTCAACATTATACAAGTATCAATAAGACACTTAACGGAATACAAACGCCATTTGATGAAATAACGTTTGCACGCAGGTAAACTGTCGTCGTATATGTCGTTAGATAGGCCGAAGAACCGGATCAGGAAGAGGGAACCGCCGACGTGGGAAGATCAACGGTCAGGCGGTCAACAGTACAGGTCGTCGGCGGATCTGACGGGTGCCCCCGAGGCACCGCCTAAAAGACGGTCAACGGCGGGTGGTGTCAGCGGCGGCGGCGGCGGCGGCGGCAGGTTGACGAGGAGCGTTAGCGACGCGGGTGACAGGGAAAAACCACTGGCCAACGGCAAAGACGCGAAACGATCGATATCGTTGTTCGGCACCATCGAGCGGATCAAGACGAAAATAAAAAAGCGCCCCGCGACCGTCGACACGGGCGGCAGTTCGGGCGGCACGGCGCCGCGTGAGACCACCGCGATCGAACGGTCGGCCGAACCGGTTGCCGCGGTCAACGTCGCGTCGGCTCCGTCACCGCCCCCGGCGCCGGTCCGGGCGAAAAAACAGCTGTCGCCCATCATCGAGTCGTCTCCGCGCGACGAGTACTTCAAGTATTCCGTCGGCGGCCCGTTCGACTACGACGACGACGATGACGTCTCGCCGCCCCGTCCGATCCGCGGCCAGAAGGTCGACCGGATCGTACGACAGTTTCAGCAGCAGCAGCGGCAACAGCAACTACAACAGCAACAACAACCTGCGACGGCGACGGCCGAACTCGTCCGTCCGCCGCCGCCATCGTCGTTGTCGCCAGACTTTGCCCACGCGCACAACGGAAACGAACCGTTCTCGTATACCGCCACGTCGCCCACCATCGTCCACCTACCGGACGTGGCGGCGAACCGATCGCCGCCGCCGCAGCCGCGACCACAGTATCGCTCGGCCGCCGGCATGGACGACACGTGGACGTCGTACGACGATCTGAGCCTCCGGCGAGACGCCCTGGAATCGAGGCTGCAAAAACGCGCGGCCGTGTACAGACCGCAGCGGCCAGCGGCCGCCGCGTCGTCTGGATCGTCAACGGTACGCGTGACCAGAGCGGCGTCGTCCACGGCGGCGGCGGTGCCACCGTCTCCGGACACGTACGCCACCGTGTATAAAAAGAACGAGACACTGGGCGGTGGCGACCGTTATTTCGAACGGAAGATCGTCACGGAACACCGATTCGCCCGAAGGTCGCCCAGGCTGTCGGGTGACGGCAAGGACCTGGACGACGTTGACGAGCCCCGCGACGACCCGTCGGGCGGTCGGGGCGGTCGCAGGAAGTCGGACGTCCGGCATGCGCGGTCGTCCGGCATGCCGACCATCGTGTCCCGGAACAACGCGACCGTCATCAACGGGCCGTCGTCGTCGTCCTCGTACGCGGAGAAGCCGGCCAAGAAACGTTCCAGGCTGGACAAGTTCAAGATGCTGTTCACCGGCGGCGGATCGTCCGCCGCCAAAGAGAACAAACGAGCGTCGCCCACGGCCAAAGCGCAGTACAACTCGTCGGATCCCGAATCGTACACGTCGTCATTGCGCAAACGGTACAACGTGTTCACCGGAAATGATAACGTAAGTAAAAATTGTGTTGTGATTGAGTTGTTAACATTTAAATTTTGTAAATCAGCACGAAATATGATCTGAAACAAACTCTTTTCGCGGTATGGATTTCTAATACTAGAATGTGCTGTTTAGCACTAAAAAAAGCAAAATATAAAAGTTGTTTCTAAGGTAGTGAATACATTTTGATATTTCGTGGTATTTGACGTATCTATAGAATTATCCTACTAATTTGTCAAGGTTTTTGCAGGAATTGGAACTAAGAACTTAATTATTGACCTATTCATTTTAGTACAAATGGATAGTGGATTTATTCGATTTTTTTTCTTATTTAATTAAAATTTCTAAAATATGGTTTTGTCCTACATCAATTTGTAACACGTTGGACAAATGTACGACGATTAACAAACCTAGTGTTCCCGTAGGCCATCATTTAAGGGGAAGCAAGGTATACACTTTCATCCTCTTGAATTTTCACAACTTCTCAGTTGTCTAGAACGATAATAACTTTCTAATTGTTGTAGATTGGTTTTCTAAGCCAACTAAACCCAATCGTCCAATAATACAAATAATTTAAAATGAAAACAGTATTTTCTTTTTAATATTAATTTTAAAATAAATGATTTGTTTAAATATGGTATTATTTTTAATTTTATTTAAAAGAAAATTGTTATGTCTAATTTGTAGTACTATTGAATATTTACAAATAATTAAACTAATCAAACTTGGCATCTTTTTATAAAAATTTTAATGCCCCCCCCTCAAGTGTGTTAATGGAATGATATTATTATCGATGGTAATGCGACGATTAGGTGTCTGCAGTGGCGCACTCCATAGCATTAGAAGTAGGTGTGTACCTAAATATGTTTCACCGATTTCCTTCTGTTATTTACTTACCGGTTATTTGTGACATTTCAAATGATTGTAAAAATAATGGCAATAAATACAAATCTAAAATAAATGACCTATTAAATACGTTATTTTTTTTAGATGTTGGTTAACCAATAATGTCCTTTGAAAATTCCGAGCTATTTCTTTATATGTTTTATATTTATATCTGAGTCAAAATAAAGACTAAGGACCCAACATGATGATGACGCCAAAACTTGAATATAGAACGTAAATTAAATCAATAACGATTTTTTTTATAATGATAACATTAATATGATTTTATAAAATTTCATCGAAAATATAGCATTTTACACCATTGGCGAATGTGAAACATTTCCAAACTATTTATAGCTCTTTGGCTTCACGGTCCATTCTCTATATATATTATTAATTACCAAGTACTATTCTGTTTGAGGACTAATATTGACGTCCAAATGAACTGCCGTCATACAATATAGTACATGCGATATCAATGGATGGAATTAATTACATTTTCTCGAACAAACGACCGTCGTCGTGATACACAACTTCGCGTGAAGTAGGTACATATAAGAAACTAACACGGCCTCTTCCTGTGAAATTACCATTTACCCCCCTGTTGACTTGCAGAAGAGGACTGAATTAAGATAAATTACGTACACATAGCCCTTGTCCCCATCGAGTCGATTAGTCACGATCACGTTTTAACGGTATCGAGAATTATAGCACCAAACAATAGCTAATATTCAAAGCTATAATACAGTTTTGATATTTTCTATAATACATAAAATCCTGTTCGAATTTGAATATTTTTCTATAAACAAAAACAATAGAAGGCGTCTCTTATTCCTAAGAAGTTCTCGAATAAACTCGTGCGTTTCTATAGTTACTAATAACAGATTTTGACAATAGTCAATAATTTGGCACCGTAAATTCGCGTCTACTTAATCGTTAATACGCGGTTCTGAATTGTTGCTGACACTTACCACATCATTTAATAGTTTTCCGAGAGAACAAAACAGTAATTATCGCTAACATCTCAATTATTATCGTTTATTGTCGTTAGAACACTCTGTGGTCACAGTTGTTTTAATGATTCAGCTGTTTTTTTCTAGATTGTACTCTTTTTTCGATTTTCCACACCCGTATAATGGAACTGGGAAAACCTCGATTTCAATGTTATTGAAAAGTTACGAAATCAAAACACGTGCTCCTCCTTTGTAAACATATTTAATGGGCATGGTTAAGACCTCGTCGCCAACACACATCAATATTACGTACACACTTGATTGAATTTATCGACATAATATTGCACAATCTGTATAATATTATTATATTCTCTTATATTACTAGTTATTAAAAACTGTATTAATATAATAAACCCTATGATTTCTAAATATGCTCATTCCATTTTTCAACGTTAATAATATATAAATTGTACTTTGATGGGTGCAGTTTGAAACACCAATAAAATTATCTCATGTGAAAAAATACTTTTTCTATTACTCACTTAGGTATTTTGTCTTCGTGATTTAAAGCTTTTGATATTTGTTTTTAAGTTTTAAGTTTGTTTTTAAGTAAGAACCATTATTTATAATTTCATACTCTAATGGAAAACTTTTTATTTAACCTTTAATAATTAGGTACATTTGTATAATTCGACTAACAATCGATAAGGGATGTATAGCACTTAAAGTTTAGAACAGTGGAAAAGTAGCAGTACATTTTTGCAAAGGACTGCTAGTTGCTTCTCCACTTCACTCCTCAAATCACTTAATGTTTATAGCTTATAAACTTGGAACTGGGTTCTATAATACAAGTATAAATAAAATGTCGTCTTTTATAATACTTAGTTAAAAATAGAAATAAGCACTAAAAAAATTTAAATTTAAATAACACAAAAACATACAATTGTAATAAATGACTACAAAAATGTAGTTTTATTAGTATTTCAAAATGTATAAAAACAACTCAAATTGATATATTAAAAAGAATTTGAGGTATCCATACTTAAAAATCACTTTATACTTATAAGAAAATTAATTATTAAATAATTCCAAGTAAAAAGTTATAGTTAAAACTAAATAGGTAGTTATTATTGTTTTAATTTAGTTATTAGTGGGCTGTAGTAAATAATGCATTTTTTTTTTTATCCAACTTCTAAAGAACAAAATTTGTTTTTCGTATCATACTGTTCGATATAAAAACTGTAATTTTGGAACTGTAAGTGGAATTTAAAGTTTTTAATGAATTAAAATTACATATCTAATAATAAACTAAAATAAACCAAAATATATATCAGACAGAAGTCACCAATTAATATTGTTGAAAGGCCACATAAATTATCTGGAAGTTTTTTACCGGCCATTGAAATTCAAAGTACATATTATTTTAGATTCTAAGTGTTGCAAAAAAGCAAGTGCTTTTACAATTATATTTTTTCTTTTGTTTTCTTTTTATGAAATCACTTTTTCATATAAAAATACATATCCAAAAGTTGTCCATACAGCAACTTTTTAGATTAGAAATCGCATTCCGGCAATACTTAATCATATTTCAAAATTCTCAATACTTTCCAAAAACAAAGAAAAACTTCCGAAAAATTTAGTAAAAATAGCAAAATAAGCAGTAAACGAGATTTTCATGAAATCGATTTAAGCAGTTTAGTCATAACACCAAAACTAATAGGTTTAGAAATAAAAACTTTTCACCCATTATCAACAATAGTAAAAAACAAATGGGAATACATTTTTAACAAAATTTAATGATAGTTGGTATAAATACAGAATTTTTTAATTGTGTGTAGACCAAATATAATTTTTAATTAATGATATTAACTGAAAATTTATCATTTCCTCACTTACATACATGTCTGATGAACCATGTAAAATGTTATGTTAATTGTAAGTCACCTATTTTTATAATCGTTTTAAGTTATAATTTGTATGAAACTGATAATTTTCGGGCAAGAGACAAACAAATTATTTCAAATCAATATATTAAAACTTTTAAAATTTTAATTTCGTTCAATATTTTCTTTTACCAAAAGGTTCCTCAAATGTTTTTTCTACACATGATATAATTAACATCAATTTATCTCAAAAGTATCCCACCCGAACAGTAAAAAAAAACCTGGACATACTTGCACCAAGGTAATTCTTTACTCCTCGGGATAAATACTCTTGGTGGGTGTGTAAATTTTAAAAAAACAATAAATAATTTTTTCAAGAAGACGATTCTGAACGAAGGAAGTTTATAATATACAGAGTAAGATCAGTCGTTATTTTCAACACACCCACTAACAGTACATGACCCGAAAAGAACGAGAATATCCTTGGTGCGAAATATGTCCGGCTTCTTGTCTACACTTAACTTTACTTTTTTTTATCTAATAAATAAAGAGAAGGAAAAAAAATTTAATGAGAAAAAAAGGGGTTAGAAAAATGTTCCAAATTTTTTTTCACATTTTCAACATTTTCTTGCGCCAAAATGTTCCTCATACTAGTATCTATTTATGTTTAAATTGTCATAAAGTTTGGATCAAAAAATAATGGTTTCCGAGCATTTTTTGTCAAATTTTGGATAGTTTCCCCCCCACCCCAAAAAAAAAAAAAAATTTAAGAATTGTGAAATTCAAAAAATGACCTCTCTAAAGTACCAACTAGAAACAAATCCAGTTTCTAAAAGTTGCTGATCGGGACTTTTTGACAAGTAGATCCATACGAAAAAGTGTATACAGAAAAACAAAGAAAATAAAAATATAAACATCATTTTAAAAATACTAGCTTCTTCACTTCGTTCAAAATCTAAAACCAGTGTGCGATTATTATCCGGCTTTTTACAGTATTAAAATAAAATAGTAAAATTGAAAGTAATGAAAACATAATTTATTAATTATAAGATAAGTGCTAAGATTATTCTTTGCAACCAGTATATCTGCTGAAACCGATAAAAACCAATGGGCAAAAATAATAATAAATTTCAACATTATAACGTATTATATTATTGGCTTTTACTTTTTTATCTTTTTTGTCTGCGGGCCAGATAAAATGTGTTCACAAGCCGTTATTAGGCAATTATATATTATGCTCTTCTATCATTCTAAATAGATACCTAACATTATTACATTTAGGTATCGAGAAATCTTTTAACACTTAGTAATCATAATTTCCTATTATAAAATATATAACACGTACAATGTACATATTTTAATTTATCATTTCAGTATCTTTATGTGCATACCCAATTGGTATCGCATTTGAATACATAAAAACTTATTTTTTAATAAAATAGCAGACAAAATGCAATGCTTTGTGATCACAATATTCGCACTGTTCAACATTTATTCATCATTGGTGGTTATTCAGATTACCTCAATATTTATCAAAAAGGAAAGAAAATATTAGATCATATTATTTTAAATAGTGCTTTCGTTTCTCATGGTGTTTAGAGAGAGTATATAATATAATACAAATTAAATAGGATTGCGGGTTGGTAATTTCCATAGTAATTATCGTGTAATTTCCATAAACACATAATCTCACTGTACGATTAAACTATTAGCCATTCTCCGTCACGTTATGCCTGACCACCTTCTTGCACGGATAGACGGGGTGAAAGTAAAGTGGCTTATAACTATTCAAAAGTACCTATTATACTTATTCGTATGAATTTATTATAAATCATAATTTTGGGTTAAAAGCGTATAATCATTTTCACCGTAATTCAGTGTGTAGGTACGTGGATGGATGTCTCACGAATAACGATTTAGTGTCCGAACATTTGAATGATTGATATTGTTTACACTCTTCGTGTTTATAATAATAATACGTGAAAAATTGTATTTGATTTCATCGAAGCATTTCCTGTGTGTACCTACCGAAATTATGTATTTATTCGTTTACGAGTGTAGGTATATACAATCGTGTTGATTAACGTATTTTTTTTATCAAAGTGTCCACTTAATACCGTTACAAAATCCAATGATTGAATGATTATTATAATTTACATGTCTATAGGAAATGATTTAAGGAAATCCTCATTTTCGGTCGATATGAGCCAACTTCGCTGTTATGCAATACCCACACTATGTATGTCGTGTACGGCTTTATTTGGATGCGAACCATAATGGTCAACACCCAAAAACTGGTTTGTCACGCGTAGTATTTCGCTAGATATATTATTATTATTACGTATCCTTTCTCTACGCGGCAGCACTTTGTTATGTATTGGATGTGTAGTGTATACGTACGCTGCAGCGAAATAGACGAATAATTGGCCGTTTCGGTTAAGTCCGAACAGTGGAAACTTGTAGGAAGTAAACCCGTAAACACAATTTCCTGTATAAATTCAGTACATAAAATATAGATAGGAATATTATATTATAATTGCGATTTTACACGCCAACTGTGATAATAGTAGAATTTAATATCATTTATTCGCAAACGTTAGGTATATAGGTACAATATTTCCATTGCATTTCATCACTATACGTATACCGCAAATATAATTCCTGTTGAATGGTATAATTTGGACTCTGAATATATTTTTATTTTAATGATTTTCTAGAAGAGGGGGAGAGGAGGCGATCCATATAGGCCGCAAATCGCCGTGCGTATTTCCGTCGGTCGAAACTTATCAATATTATGCTTTCTCTACGCGTATTATTCAAGCAATCTAACCTGGATGTCCATATATGCGCACGCGACGGCCGTTTAGTACTCCACCTGTGTTGTCTATCCTTGTCCATCCTTGGCCTCGCTAGTTGCAGTAAATATATTACAATCGTACTAATCCCGAGATTTATGTAATGCCACAAAAATCTGTAGGTGACTTATAGAATATACCGACGCGCACAGCTGGTGCGAAAAATTATATTTTCGATTGATCGACTTCAAGGGCAATATAACTGATAAAACTTTTAGATTTAGAAATCAAGATGAAGTGTACAACAATCAATTTATAATCTAAAAACAAAAAAAAACAAAAACTCTAGACGTTTCTTTAATGTATTATATGATTGTAAGAACATATGTGTAAAGTAATTTTGTATACCTAAATAATACATGAAGAGGGGAATGAAATTCAAAACATATCTGCAGTAAATGCGATCAACCCGAGTTGACGTTTAAGTTAAGATAAAAACCTTGTATAAAACCTAACTAAATGTAATATGAGGCTATAATATTTTACTTTTAAAATGTATTTAATTTATTTAAGATCAGATGCAGTTTTCTATTATCTACAGTTAAAAATAATAATAATAATATGTCTGCCTTTTCAGTCTTGTAAAAAATGAAAGAAAATTATCAAAGTTATTTTACTATTTTTTTATCGTAGGTACAAAAATTAGATAAATTCATAATCAAATAGGTAACAATCATAATAATAGTAATATCTTAAATTATATAATTATTTTAACTTGCAAATGAGAGCGATATTCTCGAAGTCACAAAACTGCAGATACGAATACATATAAATATTTTGTAATAGCAATGAATATGGGTCAATTATAAATATTTGTCTTAGAGCCTTGAGTACTTCTTACATGTATGCCTAGTATAATATAAGTACAATTGTATAAATTATACTAACATGGATATTTCCAATTAGTAAAAAATTTGATCGTATACTGTTATTATAACTCCATTTAGATGCTTTAAATACAATTTTATCCATTTATTTTGATTTTGTAAATCGGTATATCGCTATAGAGACATTTTTTCAATTCGACATTACGTCACTAGAATTCGGTCAAAAAAATATTATTCCAACTCATTTGAAGAACAAACAATTAAAAATCGTGTAGAAATATCAGAATAGTACTGCCATTTTTGGTTGTAAGCGGTATAATGCGAAAACATCGAAACCACGAAGTAACAATTCCTCAGGGTCACGTGGCGTACAGATACATAATATTAAGAGAAAAAAAAAATGATCGGGCTATATACGTGGTTATACGTATAAATACCGTACAAAGTTACCTACCTACATAATACCTAATAGATATATTATACTTATTACGCTGAATATTCACAACTACACAGCTCAGTCGTACTGAGTATTTCATAACACAAAAACTCACATGCACGTCGTAGAAGATGCGAATCAATATCCCGTTTTATTGCCCATTTATGTGTATGCGTTCAAATGCACGAACCGATACGATGCTGTATGCATTAAAAAAACACAGCAGTTAATAATAATGTCCCTCGCCACGCTGTGATGTAGATGCCATCACTGATAAAAACCGTATCGTTATTCATTATTGGGATTTGTATATATGTGAAAATATTGTGTGTGTGTGTGTATGTGTGTGTGTGTTGCATGTGTTGTGATATAAAAGCCTATTAAAGTCTATCGCGCTTTTAATGGTACACGCGTTGTGTAGGTACCTACATCATCTCATTTGAATATTTAAATCACGTGTATTTTGTTTTCCATCTCTATGGCCAGAATAAATACGGTAATCGTGCGGCGTCGTCCGGGAACAGGAGGATGCCGTCACCGAGCAAAACGTCGAAAACAACCGGAAACAACGCATGGTTCAGGTCACTGGACAGATTCGGCAAGAAGAACGACAATAAGGTGATTCTAAATCCACGCATACAAACATTATTGTAAGCACACGTTTTGTCGCGAGACCAGTGGCGGAATCAGTGAGAGGGGTAACAGAGATAGATCCCCTCAGAGTCTTGTTACATTCTGAACTGAGCAAAGAATATAAGGGTATTACAATGTATTTTTTTATAAAAGTTTTCACTAAAATATTCAAAAAATATTGATCTATCTATATTTATAGTTCCATAAAAATTAGTGGTTATTTTGAAACTGATTGTTTGCAATCAAAGTCTACTGTGGTACATTTCGAATTCTAAATCCGACAAAAATGTTATTTTAAAAACATTAGTATGACACGTTTTAAAGTGTGTAAAAAATGTCTAACCCTCAGAGCAAATTTGTAATTACGCCACTGATCGAGACACGCAGAGGATTTTTATAACTAGGTTTTTTTATTTTTTTATCCATAAATCGTGCATGGCTGCACATCAGAGATCGAAAACGTTTACGTCGGGAAGCGAAAACGATGACGAGATCCGAGTGCATCGGATAAATGATCGAAATCCCGCGAGAGGGACGACCCGGTCGTACCACAGCGTCGGGAATCTCAATTCACTGGACATGGACCAGTCGCCTAGGCTAACAACAGAGAAAAGACATTCGCTAATTGACAGCTCCGCAGGCAGTACGACCGAAGGGGACAGCAGTCAAAAGTCCCACAAGTCAACCGTTTATCTGCACGCTACCACCGGTATGTATGTTATTGTAGGTACATATTCATAATGGAACCACTACTAATGGAATTCTAAGCAATGAGATTTTCATGCATTTTAAATCTATAAAAGGGATAAATATAAACACATTTATAGTAGTCTAATTAAAATTTTTAAATGTAATTAAAATTCTTTTTTCGTTCATTGACCCTGAAAAATATCTTGAAATTTTGATTTATGGAGTAAATTTATTAGGTATATTCTTAAGTCACAATTTTCCAATATGTCTGAACTAAGCTTGTCCTAGGTGAAACTAGCCACATTTAATTTTTGCATTTGGAAAAATACGCAATAATCTATTATGAGCAGATAATTCAAAATCCAAAATTATCATTTGAAGTTATTATAGTTTGTTATAACAAACTATTTACTTAAATGCTAATAAACGGTTATCATAATTTTTTACGATAAAACACTAAAATTATTTTTGAAATAGAAAAGTACAGTATATTTGAGCACTAAACTACTAAATATAATAAGTTTAAAAAAATTAAATTTGCGCTTTTATTCCATTACCAAAGTACAAAAGCGCAAATCAATTTTGTGCTTATGGGCTATTGGTAAAAATAGACCTTTTGTGCTTTTGGGTATCACCGCGTTTATGTCCTATCCATATTTTTATTATATTTGAAATGATTGTAACAAAAGGATGACGGTTGCCGTCAATCGTTTAGTTTTATGAAAATCACGTCAGTAAGTAATAATAATAGGCCACACACATATATTGTATTATTTATACCTGCACATGTAATCTACTTTTATTCAGCACTGTATTTGGGAATTCAGTACTCGAATTGAGGGGGTACGCAAGGGCACAGGTCTCCTCTGCTATTTTATAAAATTTTGAGAGCACCCTTACTAATTATTTTTTATAGTAAATGAATTACATAGTTTGAGGGGATGTTTATTCGTTGAAAGCCCGAGAGCACCTTTTCTTCTATTTTTCCAATTCGAACACTGGTTAGGATATAGTTTATTTATTGATTAAATTAATTCGCAATTATATCCCGTATCAACCATACATTTCGGGGAGGGTTCAAACCCCCCAAACTCTCCCCTATATACGCCACTGTGCACGAGTAAAGGCAACAATGGATAGACTATGACTATATGAACAAAAACACACGTGACGAATTTGTTGATCAAAAAGATATTCTACCGGATTAAGAGTTAATACTGTTTGATAAGGTTTTGTATGTGAAAATTATTTTAGAAAAAAAAAAACTTACGATTTGCATCTAAAATTAATCTCATCAACCCCAAACCCCAACCCTCAAATAGGAAAAAAAAAATTAGATTAGGGTGGCCATTTGTCTCGGATTTTCCGGGACGTTACCGGTTTTGGAACTTATGTACCGGTGTCCCGAAAAGATTCTTCGGGTTATCATTTTGTACCGGATTTGTAATTACACGCAGTAATGTCCCGGAATTTGACCTTATACACTTTATATTTTATACGTTTATGATTTATAAAACCGTTAGTTTATTAAAAATATCTACAGCACACAAAAGTATACGGTAATAACAGAAAAAAAAATCAAAAATATTAGTTATCAATGTTTTTATAAAGATTTCGACTATTTTGTACTTCAAACTAGATTTGTTGAAAATAAAGTATACGTATTTTCTAATTTCATAATTTAAATTTTAAGAATTTTACATTTTATACTTTTATAGTAATATAAATTGGTGATAAATAGTAAGATTTTGTTTAGTTTGGTTAATAAATGAAAAGTTGTAAGTAATTTTAATTTATTATCCCGGATTTCGAAATTTTTTATCTGGCCACCCTATATTAGATTGGATCATAAATTGTTTGACCGACAATGACACTGGTAACAGTAATAATATTGTAATAATATTTTCGTGATTTTTTCATGGTTCGCGATACAGTAGGCGAAATCCCGGAATCGCGACAACTACATCAGTCGGTGTTCGGGGCGAAGAGCAGACGGGCGGCGAGTCGCGAGGAACTGTCGTCGCGGAACGACGCGTTCGGCGGCACGCAGAAACGCACGCTATCGCGATCCGTCTCGGTGCTGGCTCCGTGGGCACCGCGGCACGGAGAGGGCCGGACAGTGGACTACGACGAGTGGGGCCGGCCGCCAAGGGCACCGCAGTCGACGGCCAACAGCCGGCTGCCGTCCGCCAGACACGCGTCCGTCAAAGCGTCCAAGAGCGATCCGGAAGAATCGTCGGCGTCGGCGCGGAAAACGCGCGCGAGCTCCGGCGACGAGTCGTCACTGTTGGACGAGGTGATCATCCGGACCACCAGCCGCACGGGTAAGCTGATCAAGGACGACCGTTCCACGTCCCGGCAGATCGGCCGGTCCATGTCGTCGGTGAACAGGGCGGGTGGTACGGGCGCCGCCACGGTGACGCGGATCAGGACGAAGACTTGAGAGAGCGGAACACACGTGGCGCCAAACGTGTACAGGACCAAATTTTTTCAACGACTAAAATTGAAACAAACCCCTCCCTCCAGGGCGTGCGTGACGCGCGCGTCATAGGTGTAACAACGAAATAATACAAACATAATAAAGCGAAATAATAAAAAAATAATAATAATAATAATAATAATAAAAACAAACCAGTCGCTACAGCAGCCGCCGTTCGATTACCGTCGATTAGGGAAGAAAAAAAAATGGGGAAAAAAAAATATTAAAACACAATCATTCCGTTAATTAATATTGAAAACGCTCGGTGCAGGATTTTCCACAGCCGCCGGGTAAACAACTAAAAATACTGCATTAATTATTATTATTATATTTTTTTAACGCCTCACGCTACACTAGTTTTCACGCAAACGCGATTAACATCACGTATGTTGCTTATAAATATTATTATTATTATTATTATTACTATTATTGTAATACACCTTTTCTGTCGTTGGGGCAGTTTTATTTTTTTACAAGCACTTTCGTGCGACGGGTCATATAACATATTATATTATATTATAATATATTATATTATATTATATATAACATATTATTATTCTGCTCTACGCGAGAACACCATCACATGGCCGTTTCGGACGAGCGAACAAAAATGTCCGGAAAGCAAAACTTTTTAACGAATATACTCACTCGACTTTTTAACTTCAATCGATAAATTATTGTTCTTTGCTTGATGAAAATAATTATTATTATACTTCATATTTTTGTTAACACGTTGATTTGAAAATTGTCCTGCTTAAAATTAAAAAGCTGAAATTTTCTCACTAATTACACAATTGCAGCCTATTTTGCGTCCTCATTGATTTGGCTCTATGCCTTTGCTCTACCACCACACGGTAATAACATGTGGCTTCACTGTTTTACATATACCAGCAACAAACTATTCTCAAATTTTACTCATACTAATTTTAATTACAAATAAGACACTATCAAATTGTCGAAACAGTAAATGTCCTGTACGAGTAATAAGCGAAATTACATTATTTGTACGCAAAATACAATATTGTCCACGTCGGAAATTTTCAATTTCAACAAATTTTTTTAAACTCGCAGCGATATAATTCGGACGGCCGGCAGCTCTATCACATTACGTCATTCTTCCTAGTCAAATAACCTCTAAAAATCAAAATTAATATACAAACATTAATAAGTTTTACTTATATGTGCTATTTTTATTTTTTATTTTAATGTAAATATTTTTAATAATCATATAGATACGTTGTATATAATAAATACCAATTGTGTAACCAAATTGTGATCTTCTTCACGAGAAGTATGTTTTGAAAATCCTATAACTACTATTTAACGAAAACTTAATAATACATAACATAATATTGTACTTAGAATAAATGTTTCATACGAACGCACTTTAATTCTTAAGGTTAAGTTAAATTTTTTTTGATTAAAAGTCTTTTTATGAAGCTATGTATTTTTTAAATTATTATTTGACTTTTATCGAATTATTTCAACCATCTATAAATTTATTTATATACCTACATCATGTTATAAACTGTCTATTTCACAAGACTAAACAGCACATATACACCATCGGCCATCGCCATCTCTCCAAGTTCGTGTCCATCGTATATCTACAACATTTTGCTTTTGGGGCAGCACGTTCTTCAGAGCAGTGATTACTATTGCAATTTGTAAACAATTCTAGGCTGTGTAAAATACTGAGTCGAAAAATGGTTAAGAATACGTAAGTAAAAAAAAGACCGGACATACTACGCACCATGAATATACTTTGCTTTTTGGGTGTGATATTCTTGGAAGGTGTTTTGAATTTTAAAGAAACAATAAATTATTTCTTCAATAAAACGATTCTGAGCAGAGGTTAAATTACTATAAAATAAAAATAATTAAAATCTTAATCAAGGACTGAGGGTGGCACGGACACAAGTTAATTCACTCACACAGATACATATAATAAACTAGATTGCTAGGTAGTAGATTCCCTATTCTACCTGCATAAATACTTGAAACTGCCATATCCGCCGACCGCCATTATAAATTGATCGACTGTATCTTATCACTCTTATCATATAATAATATTTTTTGTATGATCATTGATCACAGATCACGGACTAAGACTTAGTCCGTGTCACAGATATATTTATCTTAGACTATGAATCCAAAATCTATAGTCGCGGGCACGAAAAATGAGCGTTGGCCCCCGCGACCCGTTGTTCGAGCCCACTGTTGTAGCCATTAGTTCTCAACTTTGTACCGTCACGCTGCCGTTACGAATCGTATTCACACACTGCTGCGGATGCGGGAGCGGTATTATAATAATATTATATAATATTATATAATTATTATAATAGTATTTTAATTATTGTAATAATGTACTTATTTAATAAATTTAAATCTATACAATAGATAGATATTATATAATTTGATTATTTTGATTCACTGGAAATAAGTTAATTTGGTCTGTGGTGACACATATTTAATTATTATAATATATTAATAGTATAGGTACACATCTTTATTACTTTTGATAATATTAGTGATTTTAATCTAAAATGCCATAAAATTATCGAAAACATAATTTATGACAGTAGATACTGTAGGACATGACGTGTAGGAAACTTAAAAATAATGGCTTTATTCTAGTAATTTATATTCATATATTTTATAATTATATACAAGTACACAGATGCACCTTTAATACAACAAATCGACATATGTATATTTATTTAAAAGTTCAATTTTTAGGTACACAATATTACATATATTCATTATAGTATAATTTTTATTAAAATATAATATAAAATCATAGTGTACAATAAATTGTACCGGTCTGCGGGAGCGGTAAAGTAGAACACGCTGCGGTTTTTGAAAAAACCGCGTTGCGATATTTTACTGGACCCAATTTCCCGCTTCAGTGTGTGGACATATGCGATTTTGTGTTTAAATATTAATGTACAATTTTAACGCTCCCGCAACCACATCAGTGTGTGCGCACCTTTATTGACTACAATATACTATCAAATTTTCTAATTGTAAAGGTAAAGTAATGCTATACAAACGAGGTGCTGTATAGTCTTTTTGTGCGAATAGTCTTCGCACTATTCAAACCAAACTTTTCTATATATTTATCGTTCTGAAAACTCCATAAAATAATTGCTCTAAACGCGCATTAAAAACACATTTAAAATTTAAATAACATCAAAATGTATAAATACATGTTTGTAAGACAATAATTTAAATCATAATACAAAATAAAAACAAACATTAAAAATTAAAAATTATCATTTTAAATCTTATGTTTTAAAGCAGAAAAAAATAATTGAGATTCTAGAATAAGTTTGAATTAATTGTTTGTGTCTATCATGATTCATGAAAAAATTTTGTTTTTCTTTCGTGTTATACAATTTTGTAAAATAAGCGTTTCTCAACTAATTTTATTTGAAAGAAAAAGCGTAAATGAAAAGTGCAAAATTTGATTCATTTAAAACAATTAATGGATTAACAGATTACAAGCTTAAAAAAATCATCACATTAGTAGTAAACAATTATGTGAAGCAATGATGAGTATTGAGAGACTGAGAAGTATACGTTAATAAAATTGAAGAACTGTAATGTAAATTTTACCTATTAAACAAATGTATTTCTCACTTTAATTAAATCTTGGTTTCTAAAAAAATAATTTCAAAGCAATTAAGTTCAAACCCTAATTATATGAAAGTAAAAAAAAGATAAAACGAGAATCATGCTAGTTTTATTAAAATGGGGGAGGAGGCATTATTGGTCACACTACTTATTTGTCTCAACTGAACAATACCAGGAATATATTTTAAATTTAGAAACCATATATTCTGCACTAATTCAATGAATTGGTATAGTTTTTTTGCTAAATAAATTTAAAAGGTATTACAATATTTTGGTTGAATAATAAATTGCATATTAGTAAATTATTACTCCATTTACTCTAATAATACATAAAGGACTTGAATCAACGATTCTACTGTCTACTATTTTGTTTATCGAAACATTTTTTTGTGTAAAATCCATTTGTAGTATGAATTACAAAAATTTCAACCACTGATATTGTCACACAATACGTATTTTATTTACTTTTTCAATCAATTATTTTTTAATTTAATAACTTAAGGAGCCGCAAAACAAAATGTGTAAGGGGGGTCTCATCAGCATTTACTGACTAGACCATTAAATCCGCTACTGTATAAGCTTTACTATATCTAATTACATAAATAACTGATCATTAAATATAATTTTAATTATTTAAAAATTTCTATAAACAAAATAACTACTATCATTTAATTTTTGTGAATCGAGTTTATTATTTAAATTTTAAATTTAATTTTTATATATAATTTTGATTATATAAATTTTTGTTGTATTAAAAATTAAAATATTATATTGTCTTTAAATATTGAAAGGATAATAAAAAAAAGCCGGACATACTTCGCACGATGGGTGTTCTTCGCATCTCGGGTGTGAAGCTCTTGGTGGGTGTATTAAATTTTAAAGAAACGATAAATCATTTCTTCAATAAGACGATTCTGAACAAAAGAAGTTAATAATATAAAGAACAAATGAGAAAAAAAATGTTAGAAAAATGTCCAAAAATTTTTTTTTCACATTTACAAAATTTTCTTGCGCCAAAATCTTTCTCATATTATTTTCTATCTATGTTTAAATGTTCATATAGTTTGATAGTTTGGATAAAAAAATGATGGTTTCTAAGTCATTTTTGTCAAATTTTGGGTAGTTTTTTCCATAAAATAAAATTGAAGAATTGAGAGGCCATCTAGAGGCAAATCCGGTTTCAAAAAGTTACTGATCAAAACTTTTAAACAAGTATTTCCATACAAAAAAGTGTTCACAAAGAAAAAAATAAATAAATAAATAAAAATAAACATCATTGTAAAAACACTAGATTCTTCACTTCATTCAGAATCTAAAATAAAACATAAAAATATTACCATAATTTGGTAATATTTATAGCCTTTAGTGCTAGTCATATGTCCCATCTAACAAACTCATAATTGTTCTCATGCGTATATTATCAGTATTATGACGTGACCAGTTAGACCTCCTCAACACGTATCATTCAAACGATCATTCAAATATGTCCAAAAATAACATTTTGAGTATAAAGGATCTACTTTATTGCAGTGATAGACGACCCGAGCTTATTTAGACAATTATTGTAAACTCTTCCGATTTTAATGATATGTAAACTCTTTCAGGTATACTTTAATACTACCTTAAGTATACATGTAAACTCTTCCAGGTCTTTTTCAATGCTATCTGAAGTGTATATGTAAACTCTCCAGACTAAATATTTTGTTTATCTAAAAGAAATGTGTAACTCTCCCTGATCTTTAATAATACCTGTTGGGTATCTATATGTAAACTACAAATTATGATTGTCAAGCATATAAGCTATAGTAAATAGAATAAAATAATAATGTAAATAATTTTAGATACGAATTATAATTGCAGTAGAGAAATAAATAAATTAAAAATCAATAGTCAATACCTAATATAAATAAATTTCTTTAGGTGCAAGCTATCATTTAGACAGAGAACAATAATGTAAATAAATTGTTCTAACTGTAAGCTATCATTTACACTGAGATACAAATAAAATATAACATTAATGCGGGAGAGTTTACATATTTCCTTCAAGTAGAAATAAAATTGACCCAAGAGTTTACATATTTCATTCAGGTAAACATTCTGTTGACCCATAAGTTTAAATTTTTTTAAAATTGGGAGAGTTAACCACCCCCCCCCACTTATTTTATACCACTTATAACAGCAGTTATTTTGTACACTCTTCACACAGTCACTAACCCAGAGATGGCGAACCTATGACACGCGTGTCACTCTGTGACACGCGCACACTATTTCGGTGACACACGCAACTATTTTCAAGCAGATTTTCCCAATTTCGTCATCTAGATTCAACTTTGGAATTTTTAATAAATCCACATAATATTAAATTTGACAAATTTGAACTTAGTTTTTTTGTGTGGTTAAATATTGACAATTTAGAAATGGAGTTAATAGAATTTCAGGGAAGTAATATTTGGAGAAATAAATTTATTAATTTGAATAATGAGCTGGAAAATATTCATCATGAAATTGGTAGGAATGTTAAATCGTAAAATTTGATTCTTATTGTATGGAAAAGTCTTCCAAATTCATTTGCATCTATGAAAAACCTGCTCTTTCTTTATTGACAATGTTTGGATCTACTTATGCGTGTGAGCAGCTTTTTTCTTCGATGAATTTTATTAAGTCAACTGTAAGGAATCGTCTTGGAACAGATTTAAGTGAAGCATGTGTTCAACTAAAATCAACCAATTACAGTCCAAGAATTGATTTATTAGCCAATAAAATGCAGCAACAAATTTCTCATTAAAAATGCATGTACAACAATTTTATATTTTAACATTTTAATATTTTTTATCTTTTATAAATTAAATTTTTTTACACACTTACGTGTTACTTATACTTTTGGTATCTAATATATTTAAATTGTTTGATAATGTTATATTTGACTTGTTTTAGATTCTGAACGAAGTGAAGAAGCTAGTGTTTTTACAATGATGTTTATTTATTTTTATTTTTTTATCTGTGTACAACTTTTCGTATAGAAATACTTGTCCAAAAGTTTCGATCAATAACTTTTTGAAACCCGATTCGCCTCTAGATTGTACTTTAAATAGGTCATTTTTTGAACTTCTCAATTCTTCAATGTTTTTTTTGGAAAAAACTATCCAAAATTTGACAAAAACGACTCGAAAACCATAATTTTTTGATCAGAATTTTATGAAAATTTAAACATAGATAGAAAATCCTATAAAAAAGATTTTGGCGCAAGAAAATTTTGAAAATGTGAAAAAAAATTTTGGACATTTTTTTTTCTTATATTATTAACTTCGTTCAGAATCGTTTTACTGAAGAAATGATTTATCGTTTCTTTAAAATTTAATACGCCCGTCAAGAGAATACCATCCGTCGTGTGAAGTACACCCATCGTGCGAAGTTTGTCCGGCTTTTTTTATCATGTTCGGTTTTTTTCTCTGTGAGCAGTGAGTTTCTCTTTTACCGTACATAATTCCCTCAAATCACAATCTAATTTCTATCTTCTGTCATGGGACCTAATTCTTTTCCTTTATTTATCTCGAAGGGGAAACATGTCATCTCATTGCACCAGTGTTGTAATCTTTGATGGGTGCCTTTGAAATGTGATTTATTGTTGACGACTTTTCCTCAGAATCATTTCTGTATAGGTACACAACAGAGACTAAAATATCTAAATTTTCGTTCTATACACTTTATACCAGTGGTTTCCAATTAGCATTATGCTAGCTAGAACTTAATTGGACCGGGGACCATTTTTGGAAGTTCCTTGCTCTCTGTACATGTATATGTTTCAACTTAACTTAAACATAAAAATAAGCTGAAACATCATTGTATGTGTGGCATTGAATGGAATAATAATTGTTATTTTTTTCATTAAAAGTATATGTAATTAAAATATTTTGAGTTCATTTTATTTTCTATAATAACAATTATTTTGTTTTAATTTGAAGAATATTTCACTCTTCGCCTAAGTGTATCAACATACTAGTTAGGGTGGCCGGTGCGATGGCCAGAAAACTGTAAAGAGTGGCTAGGCTGCCCCAGTCCACTCCTTAGCTACGTGACTGACGCTACTACAGATATATTTTAAACAGAATCAACAAACTTTTCAAGTCAATAATAAAATAAATTTAAAATAAAATACCTATCAATTGTTAGAATGCAATCGTTACACAATTTTAGTCCCTGGAACACAGTGTCCGACGCCGTGACATAATAATATTTTAATCTGTTTTCTCGTTAGACGTGGTTTGATGACCGTTCCCGTGATCACGGGTGAAGCTCGGCTCAGGCTGTTGTCGATGCAACACAACTTGCTGACGAAATTGGACGGTATCTCTGGCGCCGGTTTGTCTAGACTGGTTTTCTTGGACGTGTATGGCAACCAATTGGAACGAATAACTGGCCTGGAAAGCTTGAACAATTTACGCGTGCTATTGCTGGGAAAAAATCGGTATGATTTCCGGTGCTCGAGCAGCCAGAAAATATAATATAATAACGTTTTTCAAATACCGTTTGTTGAAAATATATAATTATTATTATAACGTGTGAAATCGAATTTCCACTTTGTTCTATACATGTGATATACACGTGTACAGAATCAAGCGAATCGAAGGTTTGAAAACGTTACATCGATTAGAAGTTCTCGACCTGCACGGCAACCAGTTGACTCAAGTGGGTGGACTGCAGAGTCAGGGCGAGCTGAAAGTGTTGAATTTGGCCGGGAACCAGATCAAAGTGTTGGGTTCACTGGATCTCACCGGCCTGAGATCGTTGCGGGAACTCAATCTCCGCAGAAACCGTTTGAAATGTCTTTTAGGATTTTCGGAAACCCAACAGTTGACAAAACTGTTCCTCAGTAATAACGAAATAAACACGTAAGTTCACGCGTTCTCCTCTACTCTACAATACTATAATCTATCGACTTTTCGGTGACACACCTACGTACAAGTTACAACACTTGATCGACACAAACGAGCACAAATTAAAGTTTCATTGGGTTCCGGAACATTTATTGCGAGTACCTTTCAACTCTCAAAATTTAATCCTTCCTCTCACTCACAGGAAAAAATGTATTACTAATTTTTAGTTTCTGAACGACAACGAGGAATGTATTGGTTTAACAGATCTGTGTGTGTGTGTTTTATTTATTTATTTTCCCCCGTATGTATGGAGACACTTTTTCTAGTAGAGATACTGGTCCAAAAGTTTCGACCAGTAACTCTATACATTGGAAATGTTGTCAAAATGGTACTTTTGGGAGGTCATTTTTCCAAATTCTCAATACTTTTTCTAAGCGCAAGCCTAGACTACCCAAAAATGGTCAAAAACCGATGAAAAACGGTATATTCCGAATTTTCGTAAATTCAGTTTTTCATTTTTTACATAACATCCAAAATAATGAAGCTAGAAAGTTGAAATTTTCACAAATCACTAAAAATAGTAACGCTCATATTCAATAAAATTTTCAAAAACATTTGACCAATTTTGAGGTAAGTACAGTATTTTGAAAATTTCGGAAATTTCACGTTTTTTGTTAATTTTTAATTCATAATATTTTAATGTATGGATATTAAGAGCTGAAAATTTAATACAAACATTTTCATATGTATTTCTAATGGTATTAAAAAAATTTCGGAAGTCGTTAATCGAGTTTTTGTTTTATAACTGTTTAAATTTGATATTTTGATAGAAATGATTTGTTTTACTTAAAATTACACACTTCAACGCATATAAAAAATAATTGATACGACCGATCTATACGAAACTTGGTACATAGATAGAGAATAACAAGGCGAAGATTTTAGTATGATAAAAATTTTACATGGTGTTGATTGAAAAAAAATCGGAAAATATTACTATAAATACTAAATACTCTAAATAAAAATGAACATGGGCTACTTTGTTATTAATTAATAATATTGGACTATTACTAGACATTTAAAAAATTTTGTGAATTTTTTTCGATGTACTTATTAATGGAAAAAAAGTTAATTCTATAAATAGTTAAAAATACAGGGATTCGATTCCCATAAAAAGACCAAAAATGCCAATTATATTAATTACTGACCATTTATTAATTTATAAAAATAGATTTTTATTGCATTTTTCATTTTTATAAAGATATTTATTACTAAATACACACACACACACACACAATTTATACCCAATATTATTAAATAGCATTTTGTTAAATATATCCTCATCCCCAATAATTTATTATTAATTACATAGAATTTGGGCTTAATAATTGATTATAGCAACTGAAACGGTTAAACTCGATCTAAGTGCAATTATTGAAATATTTGGAAATACAACTTACCTAGAATTTTCGTAAAATCGTTTAATAAATTATTTATGTCATACGCGTGATGTAAAAAGTAGTTGTATTTATGTAAGAAAGTGGCTGCTTCGCAAGGAATGAGCGAGTATATCCGAGATAAATAAAATTATATTATTAAAACCCTGTAGAACGCAATAAGGGGTAGATACGACTTTTGTTTCAGCTGATTTGCAAACTTTTTCACATTATAGATATGGAATATCGATTTTATTTCGAATCAATCGAATATCTAATGATTTTATATAACTATAAACTCTCTGTAGTAATAATCAAAAACAAATTTTTATTCGATTTATTCAAAATTTTTTCATGATTCGTGCATGGAAAGGAATGAGCCCCGGTATCATGTCGCCCCACTTGCTCCGTTATTATTCAGGCTTGACCACAATTATTATTATTGACTCGCATTATTTGCAATATATTTTCAGTATCGACGACATGCCGAGTTTAGTGCATCTGAATAAACTCCAAGAGTTGGCCATCGACAACAACCCGGTGTCGGCCTCGGACGAGTGTGTTTCGTTTTTGATATCACATCTCTGCCAACTGCAAGCGCTCAACCGACTTCAGGTGACGGACCAGATGCGTCGGAACGCCGTCATTTGGAAAGAGACCAGAGAAAGTCTGAAATGCGTAGCCGCGAATTCCGTCCACGAGCCCGGCAAAAAAGGTCGCGAAAACGTCATCTACAATGCCAAATCGAACTGGGAACAAATGCGTTCTCAACACTGCTCGTACCCGAATTTAGCGTCTTCTCTGAAGGATCTGAGAAGTTCGACGGAAACGGAAGACGGTAAACAGTAAAATAATTGATGATATTAGATTTTTTTACAAACTTTATTTAATACTAAGAAATAAACAAATTGTTTTCGAAATTTTTAATGACTTACTAGTTTGGTTTTTTTTAAAACAAACATGAAATTAATTCCAAAATTTTTACAACGTATTATTAGAAGAAAAAAAATACTTTTGATTCTTGATGTAAAAAATTTAAGAAAAAAGCAAGGGCACAATACTGCTGATGATTTCACTAATCTCAGTAGTCTCATAAAATAGCAGTATTAATTTCCGTTTAAAATTTAAAAACAATAATAACTCGTTTCGTACTAAAATAATTTTATATAAAGTAAAGATTTCAACTTTGTAAACAATAGTTTTTCTGAGAAAGATTAGGTAGCGGTGTCTTATGCTATCTACGCTTGATTAGACGTCGTAAAAATTAAAAAAAATCCAAAATAATATTTGTAGGTAGCATATGACACGATGTATTAAAATGTATTGTGTAGATAGCATACGACACCGCTACCGAAGATAATATATAAAAAGAAAGCCGGACATACCTTGAACCACGGATATTTTTCGCTGCTCGGGTCAAATACTCTTGGTGGGTGTGGTGTAGAATTTTAAAGAAACGATAAATTATTTTTTCAATAAGACGATTCTGAACAAAAGAAGTTCATAATATAAAAAATAATAAAAGTTGTCATTTTCAACACACCCACCAAGAGTATCTGATCCGAAAAGCAAAGAATATCCGTGGTATTAAGTATGTCCGGCTTTCTTGTCTACACTTTACTTTACTTTACTTAATTATAATTTTTATTCAATAAATAAAGAAAAGGAAAAAATAAATGAGAAAAAAAGTGTTAGAAAAATTTTTTTTTTCACATTTTTCAAAATTTTTTTGGGCCAAAATATTTCTCTTATTATTATCTATCTATGTTGAAATTTTCATAAAGTTTGGATCAAAAAATTATGGTTCAAATATTATGTAGGGAACACCACTGTGTGATGTACTATAATATAAACGTATTTACAAAAATATATCGATCGAACAGTTGGGGTGTTGGCCGTTGGGGTTGTCCAAACAGTTGAATCATTCGTTATTATACTACTAGCTGAATCTAAAAATTGTAAACACGAGGTCACCGCATAATCTTATTATTTCTTTTGTTCGTTTTAACGTTTTTGCGAACTCGTTTATAGGATTCAATACACTATTCCGATTTAAAATAAATGTTTGTAAATTATATTGACGATATTGCAAAGGTACACGGAGAAAAAAAAACGATATTATATAAAAATTATAAATCTACGATGGATACCTTTTATTTTTTTAAAATATTTTCCATGGTAAAATATAATTCTAGTAACAGATGTACGAGTAGGTTAGATAAAATAAAAAATAAGCGATACAAGTGAATAATACATTTTATTCCTACCTCCTATACGTTACTATTTTTTTTTATGCTTCAATATCAACAAAATAATGTCTGTCAAATGTTCGTAACATTCGTGTCGTTTGTTTAATAATAACCTAGTAACCGAACGTCGAAATTCATCATACGTACCAACTCGTACTCAGTATTTTATAATATGGGACATTTTTTTTGTAACAAATTTTATCTAAACTTTAAAAGTTAAACGGAATAGTTAAAATTCTTCTTTTATTAATCATTAATACATAATAAAATATAAATATTATAACATGTCGCCGATCATTTAAATCATTATACGCAAGGACGTACGCTCTGAAAAAAAATCGGATGGTACTTATCAAAATCTAAATTATAAATATTTAATTTTCTTTTTTAGACTTATATCACATTATAATATAAGGTTTATTATACTTTACAGTTTACACAATCACGACCCAAACGTATTCTTTTTAGAGTTTTCGTCGTTATGTTCAGAATTTTCCACATAATTTAATAAATCCTATTAGTGTTGTTGGTATTCCCAGACATTTATTTTTTATTTAATCTTTATTTTATATTATAATAAAATTCATATTTCATATCATATTCATATTCATAATCATATTATACCGGACCATAAATATTTACAATAATACTCGTATAACGTTTTATATTAAAACGGTGATTCCCAGCTTAGGGGAAGGGAGGTGTGAACGTATTTCTGGGAAGGCGTAGGTAGTCATCACTAAGTAAACTGATTTTTACAGTTGCAGCTCCTTGCTAGAGTTTTGAAAAAAGTATTTATCACCAAATTTCAAATGAAGCATTAAAAGTCCTTTTATAATAATATTTTCCTCGACTTATTTATGTGAATTAGGGTTCTCCAACTTAAAGGTTATAAAAGTCAAACGCATAGATTTCTTGGATATCAAATCAGACTTGACGGGCCTTCTTTCCAACATTGAGTTAGACACACACAAAAAAAAAAAATGAAAAAAGCCGGACATACTTCGCACGATGGGTGTACTTCGCACGATGGGTGTACTTCGCACGACGGGTGATATTCTCTTGACGGGCGTATTAAATTTTAAAGAAACGATAAATCATTTCTTCAGTAAAACGATTCTGAACGAAGGAAGTTAATAATATAA
>JAIPRM010001277.1:16087-39827 GCA_025469315.1 Stegophylla sp. TES_Ste_2020 | reverse complement strand
GTGTATTTAACAACATGCGACATGACGGTCTTTGAATATTTACTTCTGGATATGAAACAATAAAGCTCGGTATTCAATTTCCTCCACATAACTATGCTCCTATACTTCATATTCGTCATAACCTTCCTAGTCTTGTCGATCAAAGGCATGCTCTCAGTCTTTCATTCTTATCAGGTCTCCTTTCAGATAAAATTGATTCCCCGGACTTACTGTCCCTTATCAATCTTTATGTTTCTGCTCGTTTCACTCGTTCCTCGTTTTCCTTTTCATATTCCATTTTCCTCCACAAATTATCTCATCTTAATTCTCCTATATTATCCGTTTAATGAGAACTGCCAATACCGACACCTCTTTCGTTATGCCATAGCTCAATTTTCAGTTCAATTTCTTATTAATTACCTATTTTTTACCTAAATTAATGATGTTTCATTTTCGTTGTAAATTAATATGTCTTGTATTTGTAATATTGTAACTATGTATTTTGTAAGCTACTTCAATAATATTCTATTTTAAATAATGTAAACATGTTATATATTGGGCTAGTCCCGTTTATTAAATAAATATTAATATTAAATAACCATTATGATGATGATAATTGATTTTTTAATTTTTTTTTTTTTCATCCGACAAATCAGAACGAGGGAAAGGGAAAAAGTACAAGAAAATGATGCACATGATGTTCATGGGACTGATGGGCAAGATGGCGCTCATGGGGCCGCTCATGATGCTGATGATCAAGGTGAAGGCGATCAAGGCGCTGTTGTTGAGCAAGCTCGCGCTGTTAATGAGCTTGGCTCAGATGATGAAGGGCAAGAAGAGCAGCGGATTAGCTTCCGGTAAGTACACGGCGGCGGTGCGCCGGAATCTCGCAATTATAGGAAAGCAGTCGCGAACCGGTTTCAAGACTTGCGTCGGGCGACGCCTGTTACAGGTAAAGAAGTGATCATCGTGCACGACAACCATGGCGGCGGCGCGGAGTACGGCGCAGGGACCGCGGCCGGATGGGTTTCCGGTCACACGGCCACCGGATGGTCGACGGGCGGCGGCGGTGACAGCTACTCCGCGGGATCGCACATCGGCGGCGGTGACACCACGTACGGCGGCGGCGCTCAAGATTCTTATTCTTCAGGTACTCTAAAATATGATAGAAAAATAAAAATAAAAATAAATAAATAAAAAGAAAAACCGTGCTACAACTCTCACACGTGTGAATCCGGAACGATGACGACTGTTGTGTTTTGAAAACGGTCTGTAAATGTAAATGACACTCGTCGCGTTCCCGTCTCTTTTTAGCCTCTTTATCAACACGACATTTTATTATTATTGTTATTATTATACGTGACGCGTGAAATCGACCGAAAAAACAAATAATAATAACATTCCGCGATTTGAGATTATTATCGACACGAACCGCGTATAATCTCACAGCAGATCAAATAATGCGAACAGATCTAATTCGACGGTCCAGACGGGTTGAAAAAGCGAAATGAAAGACGTTTTCTCACCCACTGGCATTTCGATCTAATACTGGTTTAAGTTTTTGAATTGAAAAATCAGTTCATAATAATGTTTTCTTTTTTTTACGGTTTTAAACAAAAAATAAATAAAATCAGAAAAATGGCTTGATTTGATAGAGCCAACTACATATTTTATAATAATCCGATTCTAATATTGATGCAAGTGTAGGTACATAGGGAATATATATATATATAAATATCATTATTAAATTTTCATATTTCGTGTACACTGTGGTTTAGTTTTTAATGCGGATTTTTTTTATGGCGGAAGTTAAAAATGAGATCAGGTGTTAAAATTTTTGGTCACCTTCTAATTAATATTGCCATATAAACACTTATTTCCATCAAAGCCATAACTGAAAACAAATAGGTACATCCTTGATTTTGATATTTTATCCTATTCTGTGCTTTCTGTTTGATCAAATTCAATGATCCGCATACTTGAAATATAACGTATGTTACTCCTCGAGATGAACACATGAACGATTATGTATGTAGGAATAAGTTAGAGGTTTTCCCAGGCATTTTCTCTTTCACACTAGCGGACATTTTCCTGCCAGCATAAAAAAAATAAAAAATATATATTATTAATATTATATTGCGATAGTCAGTCGTAATAATACGCAATCAAATTTGTTTTAAAAATACACACATAAAAAAAATTAAAAATACTCTTAAACTAATATTAAAATTAAGGGATTACATATTATTATTATATGGGATTATTATACATTAGTTTTATATTTTTAAAACTTCAATGATTGTACATATTCTACTTTTATAATATACTTTCTGAAAGTGGGTTTAAGTGCTCCTTATGCACTCAGAGATCCTTGAGGGGAGAAGGGTGGTAGGAGGCCCCAAAAAATTTAGCAGTGTTAAGGAATCGTAGGGAACGATGTTTGATGATTTTATAAAGGTGAAAATTGTGTTTTTCTGATGTTTCTGTTTCAAACTAATATCAAATATTTTTCATGTCACTTATTCCGTTATAACTTTCTTACCCGTATATCATGTGTGGTTATATTCGTATTAAAAAACTTTATATTAAAGAGCATCAGGGCTTGGTTTTTATAATTAATCTCTAGTATAAGTATGAACTAGGAAATAAAATATAACACGTTAAAAAAAAGCATTATTTAAGATGAGTAAGAGTTTGTAAGTCCTTCAATTTTAGGGGCTTTAGAACATTTTTGAACCTCAGAGTAAGTGGTAGGCAGAGTAAATGCGTTTTAATTTATACCACAAAAGCTCATTAATTGAGTCTACAATTACGAGTATCAAATATATAATTCTTCCTTCGGCGGCATTTATTATTATTATTATTATTATTGTAAGGGAAAATGCTAGATCGTTCCGATAATCGATGAGGGGGAAAATGTCCGTTTTCCAGATAATAAGGGGGGAATCGGACAGGACGACACTATTGTCATCGCCAATGTGTCTAGTATAATATATATGTATTTAATCCGTTTGTTTTTATTTTTATTTACCATAGGCGTCGGAGCGGGTAGCGGCTGGGCGGGCGTAAACGGACACGGTGGCAGCGGCTGGGCGAGAAAGTCGATGGTACACGAACCTCATTGGGTCGCTTACAGAGCTTACATTCCCACGCCGGAAGACGACCGTGCCAGCGAGAAATGACTCGACAAGCCCGTAGACTAGATCATCGTTTCACGTGCGTGCTAGTGATAGTATGCTAAAATATATCATCATCATCATACATATTATATATATATATATAAATATATGTATAAAACTATTTATCGAGTGGTCATAATGTATATGTGTGTGTGTGCACGATACGGACGAAACGGAGATTTTGGGCGCGTGTGCGCTACACGTACACGTAAGAGATCCATTACAACTGATGCCCATAATATTATCATAATATTGCATATCCTTTGTAAAAACGAAACAAAAATAATATGTATTATTATTGGCTCCATTCGTTCGAGAAATTTATTTTTCTTCGTACAATGACTATAATATAGTATATATATATATATATTTATTTATTTATTTATATTTAAACCAAGGTTATTTATTTGTAAATATATATATTTATTTATATTTTCTCTATATATTTATTATTTATTAAATATTATACTATGCCCATGTCGTAAAATTAGTAGCTCAATTTTTTTGTTCATTTTTTTTTTTTTTTATATTTATAAAACCGTCCGCGTTTTACGTCGATATCGTGCACATTGCGCAGTGCACGTATGACGAAACGCAAATTTACATATATATATATATTATAATATAATAATATTAGTACATAATAATAAGCAATCGATTGTATTATAACACACGACACGTGCGATAAATAGAAAGAACGTACCTATCAATCATTCGGTCGTGTATCATCCGATATTCTTATATATAGATATTATTTAACATCTTGGCATCTAGAAATACAAATTATAATAATATAAACAATTTTTTTTTTTTTTCAAACATTCTGACTGCCACTATATACAACGGTAGCATTGAATCTGACTGTGCGATGTGAACAAGCGACTCTATAGGAGGAAAACGTTTTTCGGTGAACACAATAATATACTTTCTCAATTCGAATCTTGAACGTAAAAAAAAAAAAAAAAACAATTAAATGTTGTACTCGAAACCGACAAAAAGAAAAAAAAAATATCGAATTTGGCTCATAATTGGTTCAATTCAGTGTAAACAAATTAATACTCCATGAAACTCAACGTATGATGTATTATAATTTACTGTGCCTAATGTAAATACGTGTAATTATGCGTATTAAAAGCAATATACGAATTTTTTTTATTGTTATCACTTCACAATCCAAACTCGTTGTAACGAAGGAGATGAGTCGGTACGTTATAAAGGCAGTTTTTATAGCCTATTTCCAGCGATAGAATTATAAAGTCGGCCTTTTTTTCTGCTGATGAATATCACACGGTATTTTTATTCGATTAACTGCCAATGATGATAGAAACCGAAGACATTTCGTTGACGTAAGTGCTATAATATTTCTATTCTTTATTTTATTGTTTTTGACTATCTTAATATTTGGATACTAAAAACCTGTAATGTACGCAAACTTTAGATTATACATTATAATAGTTATTAATTTTGTACATATTTATTATCAACTCAGAAGTTTATAAATAATACGCGTTATAGTGTGTAATATATATTATTATGATATTCATATTTTGTTAAAATAAAATATTTTAAACAATGGTAACTATCATTCAGTTATTCTTGCATACAGAGAAATTGTCGATATAATAAATTAAAACTGTTGTGAATAAATTAAAATATTTTACTCTAGTAATATTTTAGTTTTATTTTCCGATTATATTTTAAATATACAATAAAATCGATTTATGTAATGTTTGTTTTAAGAAATAATAAAACTATTTTTTATTAAAAATAAAGAAAATTAGTCTATATTATTCGATTTGTTGTAAAAATTAAAATTTATATTATACCTATATTGAAACGTTTCTAGAATTATTTGAACGTTTATTTTTATACAATAGTTAAACGCGTTTTAGTTAAACGTTAAACTCGGTGTAAGTTATTCGATATACTGAAGGTACTGTATAATATGTTTGCTTTGTCTAAGCTAATATTATCTTTTACGTGTAAATCATTTTATCCGAAATAATTTTGATGTGAAAAAACATCTTCATTTTTTTTTTTTCTTATTACTACAATGATATTTTGTAGTTCAAATGTATTTCGTCGAACGATACGAGCACATATTTTAATGTATCACTGTATTTTAAACGGTCGAGGAAACGAGATGATGAGTGTGAGCAATTGAAAACCGTTTCTAAGTAACTCGCGGCATTATTATAAATTTTTTTGCACAGTATTAATAATTGTTTTCCGAATCGATTTACACACCGAGCGACGGTCCTACTTATGAATTCGCTATAAAATAAAATAAAATAATAAAAAAACAAATAAATAAATAATAACGATAATAGATATATGTTTTTTTTTTTCATAATCCGGGCATACCGGATACGGTCGTTTCAAAATGTTAATTACCAACGTACGCCTAAACGCAGTCACGTAACCGTGATAATAATAATAATAATAATAATAATAATAATATAGCATATAAATAGCAGTCGTCGAACGACCAAGGCGTAGCTGTTGTATATTATACCCGGTTAGAGAAAAGGATAAACACGTAAGGTCTAACCCCGCCAGTACCCCCTCGCGTGAACTTTAATGTCGAACGTTTTTTAAAAAGCTACGGGCGCGCGCATTGTATCGCCCGACCGGCTCGCGTTCGCACCCGCACCGACAACATAATATTATATTATTATTGTATTACATGCGTGTGCTGCACAGGTACGGCACTGACCGCGAGACCCGTGCTGGACACGATATTATTATTATTATTTTTACAGTGTATTCGCCGTGTGACGGTTCGCGCGCTAAGTCCGTTGTTCGCGGCCGTTCCGTGTGGGCGTCTGGAAAAACGTTCGGTTTCGTTGACATTTAAGTATCAGCTGTAATATAACTTGCGAGGAAAACGCGAGACGAACGACAGCAGCAGCGTTTCGTTTTCGGGATCCGTCGACGTATTAACCCGGGTAACGATTCATTACAATATATCAATATACATTATAATATTACAATATATTGTTTCTATCGTTATTGTATTACATACGTTATCATTATTACCCACGGCTCATAATTTCTAGCATTTGCAAATATTTTTTCTTTTTTTAACGTCCCAGACACACCTATGCGAGCAATAAATTTGTTTCAGAAAACAAAAAAAACTCAATATGAAATTTTATGTCGCTTATTTTTGTATATTTTGGAGTGAAGGTGCTATTTCGCTTTTTTGTGTCTATATCGGTACCGTAACTTTCAAAATGCCGCGAATCAAGTGTACATATTTTTTTTTTAATATCGAATGATTTACACAGTCTTGAATATCTCGAATAAATATTTCACAATTCAATGTAACTTTCAAGGTAAATAATATATGTTTAAAAATTTCATTAAAACAGAACAAATTAACACCACCAGTACTATCAGATTTAAAATGTACCTGTGTAATTTTTTTATGTTACATTCATTTTTTTTTTTTTTAACTGATAATTTATTTACAACAACCTTTTTTTAAAGTTTTAAGTTTTGAGCCCTGATAATAAGGTTTCAAAATTTTTTTTTATGTTTAATATTTTATTTTTTTCGCATATTTCAGCATTTTTTATGCAAATTTAAGCGCTTATATGAATGTTTTAACAGCACATTATTGCGCTTATAACAACGTTTTTTAGAGCTTTAGAGTTATGAGTCCTATACGAGTTATGAAAGGTAATAATAATAATAATAATAAAAATAACAATAGTCAACTTCGAATCGAACTGTGTTTATTACCCCACGGAGATGTGCAGTCGTGTCGTTGTTATTCACCGCCAGCGCGATCGGCTTTCTTCTCCGGCAGCAATTTCATCGCTTAAACCGTTTACTGTTGGTTTTCGTGCGTAACCGAGAGTTCGATCAGCGTGTACACCACTGCAGATCTTCTTCGTTGGTCGATTTTTTTTTTTTTTTTGAAAATAATTCGTACAAACAACACGTTACGTGTACAACAGCTATTGTATGCCAATATAGTACACGTTATATAGGCCGCGGTTGACGCTCTCGATTGTTTTGTCGTTCGCGCGAAATCGGGAAATGCAGCTGCAGAAGTGCAGGTCAACGATTATAATAATATGATATTCGTCGAATAATGTCTTGTTCGAATTTTTTGTTTATCGTTGCTATTATTATTTTCCATATCAATGGGGTGCACTGGATTTTCCGGAGAGAGGGTGTTGCGAAATTTCTCGATAACCTTATTTTTCACTTATTAAATACACTTTATAGTAGTTACACTTTATAGTAGTACTTTACAGGTAGTTAAAAAATTAAAAATTATCACCACCCCCCCCCCCAAAGAAAAAGGCGTAACTTACACTTTTAAAAATTTTCTGATTTTCATATATTCTGACAGAGCAAAGTTTTCTCCATACACCCAGTCAGTCACTTTTTTTGACCAAACAGGTTAGACATATTTATTTTTATATATAAGCCAATGACCACAATTCTGGAGACATTACTAATTATGAATTATTAATTACCTATATATTAATAATTATTAACTATATTTACTAATATACGGTAATTAATTTTTAATAAAAATCCCACAGTAAAAATGTAAAAAAAATACTAACTATTACATGAATAATATCAAGAACAGAATAAGAATTATTCGTTTTTGAAAATTTAAACGGCTTTTCTGAAAAATTCTAACAAAGCAGTTACTGCCTTTTTTTTGTAGAAGCTGGAGATATTTAGTAAATACGCCACTTTTATTAGTATGCGGCAAATCACTTATCTCTTTTTATTAACATTCCGTTGGAACGTTTCAGCCGACGACTTTTAATATATGCCAATGTCATGACGGGTTCCGCGGGACCTGTGACGCTGTCGCATTTGTCCGGGGTCAACGGGACCGCTGCCGTTGCAGCCGATCGATCGGTGTAGCGTTGACGCGCGACCTGGGATCGCCGCGGACGCATTGAGCAATGAACATTCGCGGGGCGGCCGGTGGCGTGGGCGACGGCGGATCGCCCATGGACGTCTGCCACACGGCCGCCCTGGTGGAAGTGGGCCGGAAAATATTGGCCATGGAAGGGCTGCGGCCGGCCATCAGGACCGGCGGCGTGTCTCCGGTCGCGCACAACGGTCGTTACTGGACGCCGGACCGGCGCCGGGAGAACGCCGAGACGGTGCGGTACATCCGGTGTCTGGTGCAGACGTGCGAGTCCATCAAGCCGTGGATCGCCGGAAATCGGGCCCAGACGTCGCCCGCGCTCCCACGAACGAAGATCACCATGGACCAGTTGCCGCGAATAATGCAAAAGGTTAGCCGGTACACGTTATATTATTATAAGTAATTAATATACCCCGTTGTATGAGTTAGTGGGGTACGCAGGAATTTGTCAAGGGTAGGGTTAATAGGTAATAAAATTAAAAGTTTCTGGTGTCATTTGATTTGAATGTTATGTAATATTATTAATATTTTAATATATGAAAATACTATTTTTATCTTATGGTAAAATATCGGGGTAACATGTCCTACCCCTATCCAGCACCCCAGTGAGTGAGTTTATATTTTAGACATAATGGTCATGAAATTAAAAATAACCACTGTTGTGTGATAAAAAACTAAAAGTTTTCAATATTTTCAAATTTCTACACACAATCAATCTGACGAACAAGTGGCAATGGAAAATTGTTTATTATTTGGGAATTATCGCGAAAATCAATAAAAATGATTTGTGAAATTATTTTTCCTAAATAGAAATCGGGTTATGGTAGAGTTTGGTTATGGGAAAACTTTAAGATAATTTCGAAAATAATGCGTTTTAAAGAACGGTCTAAATGACAATTTGCTCAAATCTATTTAAAAATGAAAAAAATACATGAAACCTAAATTAATTTAACGTTTATCCTTCGTACAAAATAAAATAAAGTATGAAAATTGGAAAGAGCTTCGGCCCTTTAGTCCTCCTCCCTCCTCAGTGTATGCCACTGCGGATAGGATGCGATGATAATATATACCGTGGTCGTGACAAATTTCGGAATGAGGAGTGAAATGCTTTAAGTATTACCCCGAAATAATTTCTTATTCGAGTGTTTTCGCGTCCAATACGTGAATAATATTTTGGCGGACACCCGAGACAAATAATGTTCAATTAAATGATAGAAAAAAAAAAAGGCACGTATAATTTTCATAAATAATGAACGTGAAATTTATCGTGAAAGTGGTTATTAATTTTAATGCGAGTAGAAAACCCCGACGCAATTATTTATTCTCCTAGTATCGGCCAAAAAATATTTAGTAGTAGTAAATTGTATAAAACGAATTTAATTTTTAAATTTCCGTAATCATTAAACCGTTTTTTATATTCACTATAGGTACTATAATTACTCACGAGTTACGACCAACCTGCAGCACAGTGTAGTAGTATATTCGTTCGCGTCACTCGTGTACCGTTAAAGTTTCGATTCGATTCTGAATATTATTCACGAATTTACCGTATTCGGATATACATATTACGTTTGATTGTTTCCGGCGCTTTTATTAATTTCATTTGTAGTTTTTCGATAAAATTGACTTAAACGATTGAAAAATTTCAGAGTAATAATTGTTTGAGTAGCTAGTCGAGTTACTCACAAACGAATCGTTTTCAATTTCAAACGAAAAGAAGATAGTTTAACCGATATACAAACGCTGTGACATTCCCGCTAGAAATGTTTCTAAGAAGAAACTGAAATTTGAAAGTAAGAGTGGCTCGGCTTGACGGAGACTATATCTAAATAAAATTATTTCGTAGAATTTTATTTAAATTCTATACTTTTGTCATGTAGCTTGAAAAAAAAACGCTTTTATTTCCATTGCTATACAACAAACCGTCACGCTAAACGCACAAATTAAATAATTTCAATCAGACTACGGTATTAAGGGATATTGTATAGAGATGCAAAAATAAATTGATACGGATTTTTTGAAATACAGTTTTAATTATTGTTTTTTTTTTTTTATACTTCCCCGGAAATTAAATCTGAATATCATCACGCCTCCTTTTTAGTAATATTGATGACAGAAAAACGATTCAATCACAGTTTTTACTATACAATTATTTTGAAAATCTCGTTTACGATATAGTTTGCCATTTTTACTTGATTTTCAATAGTTATTTTTATTAAAAAAAAAATCTTGAGAATTTTAAAAATGACCTCCTTAAAGTACCACCCGGGTGTGATTTTTTATTTAAATAGTTACTGTATGAGACTTTTGAACGAGCGTTTCTATGTAAAAAAAGAGTTTTCGTACAAAGAAAAAAAACATCATTGTAAAAGCATCACTAGCTTTTACTCTTCATTCTAAATCTAATAATAACGAGTTATTCGTCAAAGGGGGGAAAACACGTATATAGTATGTGAAAACAAACTCCACGTGGTAAAATATAGCGTAATTTTGGACTGTAAAACAAAAAACTCTCATATTCAAATATTTTGACACGTCAAACAAGCCATTACCAGCTTTTACTACACCAAAATGGGATAGTTGACGCACTCGAGTGCGTGTGGGTGTGTGATGCGCACGAGGGGTGGGATCACGTGCGCGAAAAGTGCAAGTCGATGTTCTTCGTTTTCTGCCCTTAATTCAAGGTTCTACGCTGTGGTATACGGTATACGGTATACCGGTGGCGCCGTGCCGTCCCAGCACTGTTAATAAAATACTCGTCGTCTGGCGTCCATAACGTAATTATCGCGCGAATAACTCGCGGCTCCGAGCGTTTTCGAGTGTACCGCCGTGCCGCGACGACCACCACCATGCAACTCGGTTCTCGCGTTTCACCCGCGACGCCCACCCACGAGCCTTAGCGTGTCGGAATATCGCTTCGACGGCGCTCGTCTTCTTTATTCATTATTATTATTATTATTATTATCTTCTTATCTATCCGCGGTCGTGGTTGGGGAGGAGGGGAGGTGGGCCGCCTGGGACGTAGGGTGCCGCGTATCGTCTATAAATCACGCGTCTTGCGCGCGCAAGTCCTCTAAAACATTGCACCATATTATACTTACATACACACGCACACACACACACGCTCGGAAGACACGGGTGTATTCATGACCGAAAGCAATTATTACGCGGGGTTGAAAACGAAGAGACCTCGATAAAAATATAACGTGTAAACTACACCACCCCGCCGAGGTCGCTGCCACCCCCGAAGCAGCTACCGTCAACTGTAATTATTTGTTATCGTTCGCCCCGTATACGTACGCACGGCGGAGGGCCGTTCTCACACAAGTGATAACATTTTTTTTCTTCGACAGTCGACGTGACCAACCTTTTAAAATAAAACTACTAATATCATATTCGGTGTTATTACTCGAGTCGATTTAACTTATAAACACGGTGTACGGTGCAGATTTTATTTTCATTGTGGTTTTAAACGTCGGACTATTCTTTGCTCGGAGTCCGAATAACGACTACCGTGGTGCTTACCTTCAAAAAAAATATTATGTAATTACCAATTTAATTGAAAACACTATATAAAATGTTAAATATAATAATTTTAGATACTGAATGAAGTGAAGAAGCTAGTGTTTTTACAATGATGTTTATTTTTTTTTTTCTGTGTACAAATTTTCGTATAGAAATACTTGTCCAAAAGTTTCGATCAATAACTTTTTAAAACCGGATTTGCCTCTAGATTGTACTTTAAACAGATCATTTTTTGAATTTCTCAATTCTTCAATTTTTTTTTTGGAAAAAACTACCCAAAATTTGACAAAAACGACTCAGAAACCATCATTTTTTGATCCGAATTTTGTGAAAATTTAAACATAGATAGAAAATCCCATAAAAAAGATTTTGGAGCAAGAAAATTTTGAAAATATGAAAAAAAATTTTGGACATTTTTTGAAATTTTTTTTTTTTTTATTAACTTCCTTCGTTCAGAATCGTTTTACTGAAGAAATGATTTGTCGTTTCTTTAAAATGTAATACGCCCGTCAAGAGAATACCACCCGTCGTGCAAAGTACACCCATCGTGCGAAGTATGTCCGGCTTTTTTATTTTAGATAATTAGTTTGATTGATATAATAACAGGAAACAAAAAAGGAAATCGATTTGATTAACAATTAAATATTAAATATGTAGATAATGTTATAATAAGCATAAATATGGTTATGGAACTTTTGCTCCTCACTTAAATACGTCACTGATGTAAGAAATGGTATATGTATGCCGAGTTATACAAAATTACAAAATTGAGTATATATATATATATATATATATATATATTTATATATATGATTACTCAATAATCTCTGATTACTCAATTTTGTAATTTTGTATAACTCACCATACATAATATAAATAATTTATAATATGTTATTACAAATAATTATCCAAAGTATGTAGTAAAGTGTTTTCTATAATTATTGTAGTTTTGAGTCAAAATTTTCATTATATAATTTTTCATAAAATATAGGTTGGCATCGAAGACAAATTGAGGTGAGATATTATTATCAACTTTAATGGTTGTCGGAGTACGACCTCCATATCCCATCTCCCTGACCTCAAGTACCTATAATAATTTGCCGATAATAATATTATGGTGTTTAATGCTTTGTTGTTTTTTGTGCGCAGGTACTCGGAAACAAAATTCGGAACAACAGGGACCACAAGTTCGTCAGCCACTGGACGCCGAGCGATTTCGTCAAAGACTGTTTGTTCTGGCACAACTTCTACCGGCACTTTCATCGGTCCTCTGAATTGGTTTTAAGTCCGCACGTAAGTCGATTGATGATGATGATGGACGCACGTCACGTAAAATACGAGGAGTCAAGTTATAGTGTTGACGAAAAAATACTTCTCACCATAGATTAAGTAAACCTAACTTGGTATACTTAATCTATGATCTTAAGAATCGAAGAATCGTTATTTGATAATGCGATTACACCACAGCACCAATATGTTCTGTTTTGACGATCAATATTAAGGATTTTAAATAAAAAAATTTGTCTTTGAATTTTTAAAGCTTTTTGTAAAACGCCATAAGGTTTAGAAGCGATTCACGGACATGATTACTACGTTCTCATTTATTTTATCACCTCTTAACGATGAAAATAGACTCGCCCGTTCTCTAATACTATTATAAATCAGGGCGATCAAAATCTCAGTCCTCAAAACGTATTCCTTAGGTCCCCTTAGAAACACAATATGTAGTAAATACAGAGTGTCCCATCGAGAATTTGTCCATTGCAGTATCTCCTGAGAGATAATCAAATTCTATTTTTTTTTTTATAAAAGACTCATAGGCACAGAGACTACAAATATTACATATTTTATTTCGGTAAAAAAATTATAGTGTTCTTTATTTTATTTTATTGTTTCGAAAACTTTGACGGTTCAATATCTTATTTTCATCAACTTAACGATTTTTAATTATTTTTTTAGTTACCATAAAATATGTGTGTTATTAGATTGCCTATTATAAACTCCTTAAAATCGGTCATTAATATATATAATTAATAATTTTAACTTAACATATTTATAACTTCTTTGTATTCAAAAAAAAGTTACGATTATATTATTACCTATTTGTTATAGGTTAGTCATAACAAACGTATATGTACACGGAGTAACGTATAAGCTACGTAATAAAATATAATAAAATAATAAAAGTATCAAAGAAATCAATATGTCCAATGAGCATTTGCGATGAATTTCCACTAATTCACTATATTTTCCTTAATACGGTACTCCAATTCCCAAATGTATTTCAATATTTCATGTAATCATAATTACTATTACATATAAATTAATGTAAAAATGTTTACCCCTTATCCGTGTCAACTATTTTATAAAGTTAATATTAATTAAAGAATTATGCAGTAAACAATGCAGTATTATACTCATTAACGCACGAAAAAAAAAGATTACCATTAATTTAATTCTTAGGCTTTTAAAATCCTTATCGCGGGTTTTGTTTTAGATGTTTAATCGTTTATAATGATTTTCGTCTAAATTCGAATTATTAATGTTGTTGTTTAATTTATTTTTAACGTGATTTAACTTCACACGCACATAATAATTATTAATGTTGGCACGACCCACGCTAAAAAACACACACACAATGGCACAACCACATCAAATTAATAGTTAAGAGATTTGGAGCATACCATGTTTTAAGGAGTAATATTTAGGCATTTCATAGTGCATGTATATTTAGGTTGTGTCAATGTATGAAAAGTAAATTATCTTGTGTGTAACTCATAAAAACCTATGCTTTTTAATAACTTTTTTTTTTTTGCGCCTACTTAATTCCGAATAACCGGAATTGTGACAGTAATTCAAATATTATATAATTTAATATGTTATATATTATGTTATTATTTTATTCAGTTATAAATATACGTTACACCCCAGTTGTGAATTGATTTTGTTTCATATGATGTGGAATTTTCGCTAAGTTCATGAGATGAACTGTCGATGCGGCCATTTCATGAACTGGGCAAATTGTTATCATTTTTTGCATATTTCATGAAATTAACATACTAAACCAGCCTAGTTCATGAAATTGACAGCAAATAGAAAGTTTTAAATAAACTATACGAAGTTTTTTTTTTTATAAATATGTTTGATTCTTATTACAATATGTTTGATAAAATAAAAAAATAGTTTTGGAATTTTTCGTTTTATTTAATATTTATAAAATATTGTCGTTTTTAAAAATTTCTACGTACTATAGTTTTATACAGAACACAGTATTTTCTTTTTTAATTATTATTTTAATTTATTTTTACACGTCACTACCATATACTACAGTTTTAAATAAAAAATACTGCATTTTTTTCGTACAAATTTATTTGCGTATACAGTCCATGCAATGTGCAAAAAATGATATAAATTTACCCAGTACATGAAATGGGCAATTTCACATTAAGGCGTAACACATATATATAGTACTCTGATGCTTTTTAAAATTAAAACCCAGCCTAACTTCTAGTTATGAATAATAGAACGAATTTAATTTAAAGATTAATGCCTATTCTACCGGACAACTAAAATGTCACCGTGTTCTATTTTAATTAGGGCTGTGAACTTTAAAAGCATTGTGTACAAAAAAAAGGAGTCACTTTTGACTCGCTTGAGTTCACATATAATTGTAAATATTGTAATTGAAAATTAAACATAAAGTTACATGTTTTGTGATATTAGGTTTTCGTAGATATTTTACAATTATATTTTAATTATGATATTAATTTATTCGTTCCACCAAATAATTATTTATGAACAACAACCAATCATAATAATTAGTAGCGTGGCGTGGTTATAAGCAATGTACGACCTTTGATTATTTTACCATATTTTTTGATATAGCAAATACTTTAAATGCTTATAGAACATTGAATTCTGAGCTTTATGCTTAGGTATTTAGTATAATTAATCTATTTGATTTATTTATATAATACAATTCGGAAAGAAAATAAATCTATTTATAAATTTATAATCAAGACGTCTACTTTCTGTGGCAGTAAAGTTTACATTTATATTTTTAGTTGCTAATTATTATAATATAAACTTTGAATAAGTGTGTTACAAATTAATATTAATTAATTGAGGACACAAAATTCGATTGATGGAGGGTAATATTTTTCTGATATAAAGTTTGTGTAGTTGGAAATTGAATATATTGTTCAGACACGCTAACTACGAACACTAGCTCTCGCCACGCATTTGATAGTATTATTGTTGGTTTATTATTGTTATAGATAAAAGAGTATACACACGAGCACTGTTACTGCCTATACTTTACTCCCAAAGGAATAGCTATAGAGTATTCCACGCAAAGTATTAATAAAAAATAATTAATAATTATAGTGTTTTTACGTTATTTTTTTTTTTTTCATTGGTGACACCGTCAGATACGTATTCAAAAATTTGGTGCCCTGATGTTATTGTTTTAACATAAATATAAAATTTAAATGATTCTCTAATATTTAAATCACCTTCTTAAATTTTGAATTTTTTTTTTGTCTTTTAGTTTTATACTCATTGATTTCATAATTTGTTATTATACGTAATTTATTCATAGTGATCAAAACAGTTTCTCAGATTATCATTTATTATTTAACGATGATATTACAATTTTTAAATCAATTATAATCTTTTTGATGAATCTTGTTAATTTTATTGAAGCTTTACAATATATGTTCCCAAACTGTTATTAATATTTCCATTTTTAAACTATTTAGTATTTTTGAAAATTCCGATTACATCATTTTGTGTTATTCCAATTGAATCTTCAATCGTTTATTTGAACATTTTAATAATTTCTTTCTATTTCTGAGATATGCTTAAACATGCATCATGACAAGCCAATCATCGAGTAACAAGAAGTCCTTTTATCGATATATTACCAGATTCCTTTGAAAATGTTGATAAGCTATATTGTTCAATGTTTATGGTGCCATCGTAATAGAATATTTAGTGATATGTGTGATGAAAATAATAATAATAATAATAATATTAACCGTTTTACATTATTGACTATTAACAGAAGATTTACCGTGTAAAATAAAGCCACCCTTAAAAAACAAAAAAATAATTCCACCTGGGACGCCTCATCTAGCCTCCTTTTAATTAAATACATGTCACTGGCCACCGCGGCGAGAAAAAATTAATGTAGTTTTAAGGTAATGACTGACTACGTATTTTTTTAGTTGTGCGAGGAAGCGCAGAACTGGGCTAATCATTTGGCTCACACGGACACGTTCGCTTACCAAAACAAAATCAATTACGGACAGAACATATTCTGCAAAAAGCTGGCAGATCGAACGACCGAAATCGACGGTAAGACCTTTGGGGATGTTCTCACGGTATTCGTATTGTCGATCCGTGCCAATCGCGGACATGCGGAAAAATGGCTTTAAATCAAACATGTTCGTGTTCGTTTCAGGAAAAACCGTGGTCCGCGAATGGTATTCGTCTTCGAAAGTGTTCAAGCCCAGAAAGAATCCGAAAATGTATTCAGCCAACATAAATTCGGGTAATTATTCTCGTGTGTGTCTAGTGCCGCAACGCGACAGATTAGAACGCGCAGTAGAACGTTTTTGCGAAAAATGATTGGCAGAATAACTACGCGTAAATAACGCATATTTTGTTTTTTTTTTCTGTCCGTTGTTTCAGGTCCCTTCACGCAACTAGTTTGGTCGAACACGACCGAGATGGGCGTCGGAAAAGCGTGCAGCAGGTCCGGTAGAATAATAGTCGTGGCCAATTATCTCCCCAAAGGAAACGTGAACGGACAGTACGCCAACAACGTGCACGTGAACCAATACTTTTTGCCGGCGAACAAGAAAAAATTAGAAACTGTCACGAGACGTTAAGGGGATTGCTGTTTTTTTTTTTGATTTTTTTTTTTTGTTAATAAAATATATTTTTTATTGTCCGAATACGTGTGTTTACACACGATGTATTATTATGAAGGTCGTCATAACGTGTGTAGGTAAATTGTACGAGGGGTGAAACAATTAAAACATTCATCCCACTCTACTCGTGTTACATTATGAATAATTATTGCTACGATTATTGACAGTGCTCATAGTCGATAATTAGGAACCATAAATTATTATATGGTGTATATTATACGTTATTAACATTTTATATTAAAATTTAAGTGCATATATTATATTGTACGCGTACTTGTCTGTTCGTGATTATTGTGCGTTTCATTTAAATATATCAGGAGGACCCAGGCAAGGTATATAATATTATATAATATATTATTATTATTATCATTGTTATGGGTAATATAATTCCGCGTGCGTTTGATGGACGCGCCTATTGCGTGCCAACGCACATTTGAATACCATATTATCTTTAAGATATCTTTGACTAATATACAGACATTGTTCATAGGTCCAAATTCGGCCACAGTGTTTGCATAAGTACCTTTTTATTAACGTTACCTATCAAAAGTATAATCGCGAAAATATTTGTATAGAATTCGTTTTAGGGGCGTATATTTGAGACTTCTTTTTAGTGGGGTTGGGGGCCCATTAAAAAGCCCACCAAATGTTTACTTTTACTAAGACAAAAACGAATTAACCTAACCACCATAAACTCGACATTTTGATTAAAATATAAACACATTTGCTTTTAGTGCAAAAGCAGTTCAACATCAATTCATATTTTGTTCATTAGAATGTAAAAGTAGCGTGTTAGAATTTTTAAGTCATTTAATACTGGTGAAAGTCACTTGCTTTTCCTATCTAATTAGAAATACGCCACTGTGGTAGTTTTTTATTAAGCAACTAAATTCAAAAAGCTTTAGGAAAAATGTTTTCATTTGTTCGTTCAATGTTTTCATTTTCAATTGTTCAGAATACTAAATAATAACAGTGCATTGAAATCAGATGAACCTTCCCTTTTCCTAATCAAAAATGGAGTATATTAAATCCAGTAGAATACACTTTCTCATTTAAAAATTTCCTAAATAATTATATTTTTCTATAAAATATCTATAACATTTAAATATTCAAAAATAACAAACCTATGTCAGATTCTAATTTAAACAAATTGTATAATTTAAATAATTTATTGTATAAAATATAATATAATTGATAATAGTAGGAACCAAATAACTTGATGTGCAATTTCAATTTATTTATTTGGAATTAGGAATACTTGAGCATTGTCTTGTATCAAGAACTTAATGCCTTAACTTTATTATAAGAAATCAAATAATTACAATTGCACCGAAGAAAACATAAAGAAATATACCGATATCGTACTATTATACTAGTGTAAAATTCTAACTAATATGACGAATAAATAAACACAAGGGATGCCAATTGCCAGGAGTACACATGCACCTCTATATTATATAGTACACCATATATGTTCTTATATCTGAATTCTACATAAAAACTTATGCCTAACTGAAATTATAGGCATTTAGTACATCAAATATATAATGAAAAAAACTATAGAAAAATATAAACGTTGAAGTAAAATTATTTCTGGAATCCATATTATTGAAAATAACTACATGGTAATAATATAATTTATAATTGGACTTAAAACTAAAATTAAATACATTGCAAATACACCAGGCTTACATGAATAAACAAATGGTACACGTGGGCAATATATTTATACTTGGTAAGGTGAACTTTTTAAATAAAGACGATTGTCAAAATATAATTTAATAATATTATAGAATACGAGTACTACAAATAATATTTATAAAGATATAAATACTCGTACAGTATCGATGCATAAAATGCCAAATGTTGTAAGTCCATTTTTTTACCAATTTGTTATATATAAGACTATTATTATTGGGTTGTTTGGGTAATTTTCTGTTTGGTCAATTATTATAAGTAAAATATCATTGTAAACATTTTTTTTGATAATCTAGTTTTTGCATTTTTAGCACAAGTAAGTGGACAAAAATAACAAGTTCCTCAGTTTTAGACGTGTTGTATTTTAAGTATGGAATGTACAATTGTTTAAACTATTTATAAAACCTATAGTATGTTCAAACTTATTATAGGTAGTTGGGAAAAATAATTTTATTCCATGCGGTTTTAAGCAACGTTAATAGTGTTAATAAATGCATTGGTGTTTGTGAATTCATAGATGGTGTACATGATATTGTATATATATATCATTAAATTGTAATTATTAATAATTATTAATAATTATAAATCGTTTAATGATAATAATTTATTATCATTAAACGATTTATAGTTTAATATGAAACTATAGAAAACAGTTTTTGCCACTCTGATGCTTAGTTTGATTGTGTAATTTTCGTATAAATGAAACACACAAATAAAACAATAATAATGGAGGCGTGTAGATTCTACACTGTAGAACCATATCAGTGCAACCCATAAAAAAAAAATTTTGATTTCTTCGATAATATGATACACAATTATACATTCCTCCTGAGAAAACTCTGTCTAACACTAAAAAAAAAAAAATTTAATAAATTATAAATACATAATCCATTACAGATATATTGTGAGCTATTATAATCGCTTATTTTCGATTGCCCGCCCTGCGAACGATTTCATTCTAGTGGGTCAGGTTCATGTGGTTCTTGTCATTGAACGCATCTCAAAAAGTTTTGTACGACTTCCGAAAATAAAATTCTACGCGGGCCTATGCACTCGTGATACACTAAAATGCAAATTTTCGTTGCGATTGCGATATTGTTTAATACGATATTATTATTATTATAACACATCATTGTATACGACAAATCGTAAAAGTGATAATCATCTCGTCGGCTAAATAAATAAAAATAAAAAAATGTTTTAAATATAATAAATAATAATGAATAATAATAAATTAATAATGACGACAAAATTAAAATAAAAAAAAAAACAATCCGTGGCGGTCCGGGATCCGTGGTGGGGATCGCCACGATGAGCGGAAACGGGTGGCGGGCAGTCGGATCAGCGACGGCGGCGGCGACGCCGTTCGATGGGTATGTAAATGGGCGTCTTGTCGGACGTGTGAATGCGGTACACGACGTGGTCGGCCTCCTCCTCCTCGGAGGACGCGGGCGCCACGTGCTGGAGCGCGCTGACCACGCCGTTGACGATGCCGCCGGTGCCGATGGACCGCCTGTACGTGGGGTTGTTCTGCGAGCCGGCCGCGTGCGTGTCGTCCGCGGTGCTGTGCGAGTGCGAGTACACCGGTTTGGTGACGATCTCGTACGTGGTGCTCTTGGGCTGCGACTGGCCACCCTGTTTGAACGACGCGAGCGCGGACAGCAGCAGCGACATCAGCGCGGTCATTAGCGCCTTGCCCGCGAGCACAGCGATCGCCTTGAGGCCGAACGCCAGCAGCATGGCGCCGGTCACCCATCCGGCCAGCAGGATGGAGTGCGCGTACTTTTGCTTCTTGCCCCGGCCTGCAACAAACGCGCCGAGCGTCAGTACCACAAAACACATGTACGATAATAACAATAACAATAATAATAATAAAAATAGACAAAAAATGATTGCTCCAATATCACGTGAATTTAAATAACTCGTTTTTATTTGGCATTGTTCGGCTTTTTTTTTCTCCACTTTTCAGGTAATTTCTCGACATTTTTTAGGTCATTTTTCAATATTATTAATTATTTGTAGATCTTTCCCCATTAAAAACAAAAAATAATAATAAATAACGAGTTTATTGAAAACCCAATAGTAAATCATATCTTTCACTTCATTTGTTAAAAATAAGATTTGGCTTTTTTAAAATGTGCTTCAATTACTTTTAGTAGACGTGGACATCGAATTTGATATACAATATTATACAATATTTTATCAGATTTTTGTTTTTTCTCCTTATACTGATATAATAGTGTTTACCGTAGACCAATCTTCAAGTTACGTGAGCTAAAATAGAGTGACCTCCTATGGCTCAGATTACAAAGTAGTCTCCTCCGAAATTCAGTGTTATACTTGGTTAAAGGATCTTAATATATGTCAATCTTTAATAATTGTATACCCTAGACAAGACTTAAGTTAGGTCATAATTTCTTAATTTGTTACCTAAACATTCGTTTTCCATTTTAATGAGGATCTTTTGAACTGTTGAAACGGTTATTATTGTGATATTCTTCACTTACTTTTTAACTTCATTCTTCTTACAGACTTAACTTAAAATGGTCTTTCACCTATCTTTGCTTACATTTTTCCTTTATTAATTTTTTTTTTTTGATAATACCAACCTAATTAAATACATACTTTATATTTCTATCATTTTAACTGGTGTTAAAATAAAAAGATATTATACAAACCTTGTGTCTTACAAAATGTAGTGTATGTTTTATAGTTTTATTCACCTTATAAAGATCAACCTTATATCATTATTATTTATTTTACAAATAAAGATAAAAATAATAATAAATAAATTATAAAGTGTACACCTTGTTCGATTTTATCGATTTATAATACATTGAATTGAAAACATATTAGAGCACATGCGTGATGATTATGTTGCATATCTAAAAAGCCTCGCAGAACTAATTATGAAATATGCCAGAGCAAACTTGTATGTAATGATATGACATGACGAAAAGAAATTTTAAGTAATAATAAATATTAAATATTAATAAATAATTAATAAACATAATTAATAAATATTACAAAATAAATATCATTGTACAAACACACTTTCGGCTCAGAATTGACAAATTTTTGTGTTTTAGTGGTATAGAAATGTTGTTTTTTAATTTTTTTTTGTGGGAATCCGTCGGTATCTCACTTGGGGTTTATGGTATTTTGCCCAAACCACAATTCCCGGTTAGCCTTATTCCCGACAGTCTATGAAATTGAAATTATTTTTATTGTAAGTCTTTTTTTTTTCGACGCGTGACGGTCATTATTCCCGAAATGAAAAATAAAATTCGGATAAGTTTTAAACATTTATTACAAATTTTATAAAACACAATATTATTATTTTATAAAACTACTATTATGCTAATCAAAGATAAATAATAACTGTGTACCTTTATATATGAAATATTTACAATGTTAATTTATTTTATTTGAATTTTTTTCCGTTAAGAAAATACCATTCGCGTTAAAGGTCATTTGGGAATTTAGATTAGAGAAAAGGGTCGTGGGGAAAAGGATTTCGAGAAAAATATCGTTTGGGAATTCAAAATAGGGAACAAGGATGGGTGACTTCACTTTGTGTGGTATCGGTGCTATTGATGGAAAAGAAACTAAGTACACTTTTGGCGAAGACGTGTTACACCCCTTCCCACCGTTTAACCGCGTGATACGCAGCGCACACCGCCGTGCTGCATAGTACCTGATTGAGCGGAAGCGTCAACTGCGGCCTCACCCAACTTGCGGACCGACTGCACGGTCGTCTCGTCCAGCAGCCGGACGTTGAGCGTCAGCGTGCTGAAGTACCGGCCCAACTTGTCGACGAGAAAACGGTCGAATACTTCGGACGAATCACGACCAGCCAAAGTCGCAGTGGGCCCCACGTTGTCCCCGGTGTCGTTCATTTCGAGTTCGCGAACGCTTTTCTTGTCGCTAGACACCGTCACGCCGGGCGCCAGCGAATAGCTGTCGTTGGCCCGTTCCAAACGGTCCACAAAGTGGACCAGCGCCAGTTTAACACAAGTCACGTAATTCTTGGACATGCACCTCTTCCACATGACCTGCATTCAATAATAATAATAATAATCGTTACACGACGAGACGACAAATGGATAGTATTAGTATATAATTATATATACTATCCATTATTATGTATGTATTTATTTACAGTAGAACCTCGATAAGTCAAAATTTAAGAGAAATGCAATTTTTTCGACTTATCGAGGTTAGGTCGACTTACTAAGGTTTTCGAGTTACCAAGTTTTTAGAAAAAAAAATTCGACTTAATAAGTTTTTTAAAATTTTTTTAATTAAAGTTTTTAAAATGTCTGTAGGTATTGTGTTAAAGTGTTTAATTATTACTATATACAGTGTAAAAAAGCCGGACATACTCCGCACGATGGGTGTACTTCGCACGACGGGTGGTATTCTCTTGACGGGCGTATTAAATTTTAAAGAAACGATAAATCATTTCTTCAGTTAAACGATTCTGAACAAAGGAAATTAATAATATAAGAAAA
>JAIPRM010001277.1:0-15987 GCA_025469315.1 Stegophylla sp. TES_Ste_2020 | reverse complement strand
GTTATTGATCGAAACTTTTGGACAAGTATTTCTATACGAAAAAGTGTTAACAGAAAAAAAAAAAAATAAAAAAAATAAACATCATTGTAAAAACACTAGCTTCTTCACTTTGTTCAGAATCTAAAAATGTCATTAAATATTTTATTTAATTAAAAAAAAAATATATTACAAAAAAAATATAATAAAAACCAAATGAAAAATACTGTTGTGTGCCATATATATTATGTATTATAATAAACATAATAAACGCGATAGAATAAAATTATTCGAACATACAAACCGATTAGACAAATGTTTATACAAATTATCCGTCATCATCCATCTACATTCAACACAGAATATTCGAGTTATCTATAGTTTTTCATTTGAGTAATTGACATTTTCGCAAGGGAACAGAATTTTTTTCGACTTATCAAAGTTTTCGACTTATCGACGTTTCACTGGTATATATATATTTGTGTATAGAAAGTCATAATCAGGGTTGCCAACTGTTCAGTTTATAATATCGGAACGACTTTTTTTTTGTTACTCCTACGAAAAAATTGCCAACCGGGTAGAACCTCCTTCCTTTCACGTTATGACACTGAATTTAATAATATATTTACTGCATTAACATAAATTGTATAAAAGATATTTAATAAACATAATGGTTAATAAAATAATATAATAACTGATATGCAGGTACCTAATGTAATATTTTTAATTACTGAATTTTTAATAAATTATAAATTATTTATTTTTCCAATTGTCTTTCCTCGGCTTTTCTTAGTATTCAAAAAGTAGTATCATCTTTTACCAAATTTACGAGATCAGCTGAATTAATTACTGTAACGTTAAAACGCCACAATATCTAAATATGATATAAGTAGATTATTTCTCTATTTGACAGTGATTGAAACCTTTGATTTTGAGTTTTATTGTTTGTGCAATCGTAGAAAGAGATATTTTGATAATTTCCTTATGTCCTAGGAAAAAAGTATCTCGCATGAATTTTGATCGGGACGCGGGAAAAAAATCATCACTTTTAAAAAACGTGAACACCCCGCTAAAACCGAGATAGTTGGCAACCCTGGTCAAAATTCCTGCACTCCGGGTTTCGTATGAGATAATTACCACATACTGTTATTTATTTATTTATTTGTACAAAATATGCGAGTGTTGAAGTACAATATAATTACAATGCGTTTTTTTAATGTCAGTACGAGTTAATAATAATCCGCTTTGGCGATGGATTTTGTTTGCGTTGTATGTGTATAATACGCGAACGTATTACTTAGTGTGATTCAAAAAAAGCGATTTTAATTTCTTATTGCTACGTGTGAAAGTAAACCCCGTCGAGTAGCAAATCATGTGTCATTTTTCTTATGATATTTCGCTTATTAAATTATTTAGTAATTTTATACGCATGCATTCATTCCGTAAGCTCATGAAATAGCAATGCCATGAAAGTACGTATTCAATTTCAAAATTAATAAATCGTCACTTACAGTGAAATTAGGGTGAAAATTTCTTACGTGCGAAATTATACGAATAACATTATATTCAATAAGCAACGTCCATACTCATAAGTGCAATAAATGTATACTATGAATATCGAACATAACCTCCTACGTTGATTCTGAGATTTTCAAGTTTCGTGAAACAGCACATTGAAGTTATTGTAGGACATTTATTATCCTATGAAACTTAAATGAAAATAATAGTTCTTGCAAAAATCTGGTGTATATTGATAATAATAATAGATTACATTTTGTAATTTGATCTCAACTTTCAAATGATTTACTCATTTAATTTTTACATCTCAAATCTAAGTCATTATAGTAATTTAATCCATTACATCGTTAGTGTGTATTTTACACTGGATTTGGCAATGTAACGTTTTTCATTTGCTCTCTCACAAACGTATTACGAACGATTGCTATGTAAAAATCTAGTGCATCAATTACAGAATGAGTTTTTGTTGGGGAATTTATTTGACAGAAAACTGTTTGAAAATGTAAACCGCTAAAATAATACAATTTTTCACGAATGATCGTAGAAATATTTTAAACAACAGTTAATTTTCTCGATTAATATTTATTTGTTTTTTAAAATCTATTTTTGTTTTTTAGAAAATGTAATATAACCAGAGAAGGTTTTGCGAAGTCCGTGGAATTCGAAATATCTGTTCAACGAGTGAACGGTCGCGTTCCAGTTTTTGCGACGATCGGAAACTCTCGTTCCGGCGGAAAAATATGACATATCCGACGCTTCCGATCGTTACAATAATATACTATAACTACCTATCGACAGTTGTTCAAATGGAATAATCGTCGTATGAAATCGGAAAATTGCTGTCACAAAAACTTAACAAAAACGGGCATTGTTCATTTTTGTCGAACTCGAGTACGTTGGAAATTCGCGAGCAAGTAACACACTCACGCACGCATGTATACACACATACACGTGCGCGCGCACACACACACACACACATTCTAGCCGGTGAGCACCACGTCCGATTTCTTTTCCCCAATTGTCGCAGTCGTTACAAATATTGGAAAATCTAACGCCCTACACGACATACATTATTATTATTATTATTATTATTATTATTATTATATATATTATGACGTATAGATATATATATCACATTATATATAATATATTATATACATACATACAGAAACGTTTAGGTACGTGACAGGTATACAGAGGATCGTATATGGTAATAATGACCGTCACATGCGTTAACACCACGAGAATTACGGACGATAGTAAATTGTGCGTATACGAGATGTGAGTTTCACACGCATATATATGTATATTATCATAAACATTATAAAATATAATGATAATAATAATAATATCGTGTCGTGTGAACACCTGGAATGAAAATTATCGGTATTGGCGAATGGCGTTCACCCATCCATCCATCCAAACCCCTTCTATGGTCCGCGGTGACAATACCTACAGTAACTGTCGACACGCGGTCACACCGAATATTACTTTTAATAATTTATAAACGTCTAGAAAACGGTACATTATAATAATTGATAAACACGTTGCATTGTATAATACGATTTTGATTGCTTATAGCAATGAGTAAAGCAAATGAAAATCTGATAAAATTGAATTTCGTTTGTATGATAATATAACAAATAAGATATTACAGAGTAAATTGTGTGTTAAATATATTTTACAAAAGCCTGCAGTGTAAATATAAGGAAAAAATATAATATGTAACAAATTAGTGGCCCACAAAAAAATTCAAGTGCAGCATAATGCTGTATCTGTTATCACCATGATACACATGTCAATTCACATTATGTAATATCACAGCAAATGTATGAAGTGCGATAGTAAATTGAAAAGTTTCATATATTCTTTTTTGCAAAAATGAGGTTCCTAAAATAATGAACCAGTTATTTTTTTATTTTATTAAATGGAATACTTTCAGTTCAAATTTTAAAATTGTAGTGTTATTTGTATGTTTCAAGTTAAAAGTTTTTTTAAATGTATGACAAATATATAAATAAAAATTGTCATAAATAAGATCTAGCATATCAGTATGTAATATATTATGTATATATATTATATTTAAAAGAGATAAGAGCAAATTGATTTATTGAAAAATGAAAAATAATAGGTAATTCAAGACCTCAAGTTTAAATTTAAAGTTTCTCCAGGTATTTTTCGGATCTATGTATTTTCGGATATTTTTCAGTTTTATGGAAGGGAAGAGGAGTTAGAAGATATTTAGTATAAAAAATAAATAAATAATAAATGTCGTGAAATAACAAATATTGAAAAAAAAAAAATCTCGATTTACTTTCCGCACCGTTTTAAACCCTGACCGTTCTGACACATTATTGAATCTATGCAGATCGTTAACTAGTATTCGCGCAATTAAATCGCCTTTCTCGACATTATCGATGAAAGTGCATTTTGCAAAATCTGCTGCGAACACGTGTGATAGATACTTAGTAGTTTTTTCCCCTAATAATTATTCCGCAACCGCGTAAACCATAATATACGTTTAGTGGAAATTATGATTGCCCATTATCGACCGTGAAAAGTGCATAACAAGATGATCCAAAGGTATTAATATATGTATATAATATGTTAATGATATCGTTTAGTGACTGCGGTGGTGAACAAGTGGGTCGCGTGCACGTCAAAAACAACGTCCGAGTTTGACGTAAATATATTATATATAATTATGTAAAAATTATACATATATTTTTTTTTTTTTTTTATCATAATATCGGTACGTTTTTTTGACGATCAGTTTTCACAACGACGTGTACTATTTATTTATTTGTTCCCGTCCGTGATCACGTTTTTACTTTTTTCTTTCTTTCGGGTATTATATATATAATACGTACGTACTCGTATCTTGTTATGAGTTGTGATCAAAGGATTTCTAAACATATATGGATATCCCGTAGTCCACACGTGTTATTATAACAATACGGTCGTCCGTCTAATACGGATTCGATAAGAACATGAAAATTCGGTGACGAGAGTCGATAATAAGACTTCGAGAAAGTGACGACGAGCCGCTTACACGCAGATGCAATAATAATATGTCGATTTCACAGTTTTGGTCAAACACATTATGCCATGTGGTAAACGTCCACATGTGGCGAAGTGTGAGTATTGTGACAGTGTTTGGTTTTAAGATTTGGTCGTTCTATATTGTAGACAACTTGGTTTTCACTCCTTCTGCGACACTGTTGTATATTTTAAAATTATATTTTTGAAAAAAAAAAAGAAATGTGTACTGTGTACTTTGCACCTCTGGGTGTTCTTTGCTCCTCAGGTGGGGTACTCTCTTGACGGGTATGTTGAATTTTAAAAAAACGATAAATCATTTCTCCAATAAAACGATTCTGAACAGAGCTTCAACTAACACACAATAATAATTATCAGATTTAGAGCATTGAACTCAGATAATGAACTAAAAAATATTTGATTACTTACTATATTTAAGAAAAAAACGAAAATTGATTTTCATATATTATTCTCTTACATCTGGACACTCCATAAATCGTTTCAAATTAAAATAAAATGTAAACATCATAATAAAATAATAACTTGGCTCTATTTATCAACATTAAAAATAAATATAATTAAAAAATAAACATATATTGGCTATTATGTTACCATAGTTACCATATTATTCCACAAATTAATTGGTTACCATCAAATTTTCTGTAGTAACCAAGTGAACAATCAGACCGATAGAAATTGACGTGAAATAACATTTAAAGCTGTGTGAACCATTTGAAAAAATGCGAATTTCGAAAAATGACCTCTCTGAATTACCGTCTAGAACTAAATTTTGTTTCAATGCTATCAGCAAGTTATAATTGCTTTTTAATGATTACGTTGTCTACTGTAGTCAAAACGATGCAACTAGTGTGTATTATTTAGATATCTACACTATTTATCCAGTGACCAACGTTTTACTACGACATTTCAACTTCAAATTAACTATCAACAGTTTCTGCTGGTGTTTTGGCACTCATTGCTATGCTCCGCCCAATCTTTTTACGTCCCTCGACTTGCTGTAAAATGTGGGGACATTCCGGTTTGATAATCGATAAGCTCTTGAGTAGTCAAAAACGTGGTATATAATATTCATTTATTTTTATGCAAAACGTCGTTTACCACGAATATTTTTAGCACCTATTGTATTGTGTAGGAACTTACACATCTCATTTCTCCTTTCATGCAGGTACACTTACAGATATCATTTTTTTCATTCGTGAGGGAACTAACGTATCTAATTGTCGTGAAGGAACTTACACTATTTCCCTATACATGACACCGGGGTACTCCATTGACAAATAGTAAGTAGCTGACCAATCGGACTAGGAATAAAAGACACGTGCACCGTGCGCTTACAATTGAATAACGGCCAAAATCGAGAGTTGTGCGACGACAATGCGTATGTGTGAATGTGACAATGGTATATCTCATCCCGTCGGCAATAACACAGCATCCACGTGGACGCTGGCCGGCATTATGGTCACGTATTATATCTACTGCTACTGTTCGTCCGCGTGACTTTTCAACCCAGATTTCACACACGCACACGCACAAACGACCATTTAAAAATCTAATTATTTTCGGTTAGCATCACTTCTCTGCGACCACTCGAATCAGAACGTATATTGCGACTATACGACGACGCCCATATGACTGCAGTTTATCATTTTACCTATATACACTTTGCAGAGCACGTGTCCCAATCAATATCATTTATTTTTAATACTTTTGTTAATATATATATATATATATATATATATGTACAAGTTAAAGTAATACAACATTTTTGAAATAAATATTATTTTTCCATATTCATAAAAGTGATTTTGAAAGTTTTCAATAATCTTTAATGAGTTAATACGAGGGGAAGTGTATCGTATATATTATTTAAATAATTATGTACTTTGTTGTATTTTTAATTCTATGAGAATCCCCGACTACACTGATTTTGTTACGGATAGACGAGAGTTAAATTGTGTTTTTACGCGTGAATCAATGTTCCGAAACGATCGTTTTGACGCGATGAACGACGTTAGTAATAACTCACGATAATTTTGTATTGTAGCCTGTGTATAAAAAACAAAAACAATATAATATGTGTTCGCTTCTTCGAATTGTTTCTGACCGCACGAATGCATACAATTCATCTGTTCGAATACGAAACGCATAATAATATAAAGTATACACACAAAAATAAATGTATAGTCCGTTGTGGTTTTGGTCTGTAATCAGTATCAGCTACTGATATAGAAATAAACTGAACCGCGTGTAGATAGTATATTAAAATGCTCAAATTTGTGGTGTGAATAATCGTTTCTATCGAAATAGAATTAGGTTCTGTGACTGGTATTCATGACCTAGCCTAACTAACGATAGCACTCGAACGGAAATCGCTATAAAAATTTCATAGTGTTTACGTTAAGTTAACTAATATATATATATATATATATATATATTGTTTTTGGACATTAGAGGTCAATTATTTTGTGACGATTTTATAGTTGAGTGTGATTAATATTGGGGAAAAAGCAATACCTTGGGCATACCTTGATTCAAACGTCGTCATCTTTCGTTATCTATGATCAAAAGACATTTTAATGCGTTCTGTGTCGTACATATGCATTAACACCTTGAGACTAAGTTTGAACAACACATCTTAATATATATATATATATATATATATATATATATACTCCAGTCCATATTGATTATTAGTCAAATTAATTAAAAATATCTATATGAGAATTGGTGCTTTTAAATTCCCATACCGTCTTGATCACAGTGCTTTTATATTGAACGTGTGTAAAGAACAGGTGTTTAAAATGAGTTTTTTACATTTTTATTCTAGTAAGTAAGTAAGTAAGTTCTAATAAGTATTCTAGTCTAAATATATGCGTGACAAAATAAAATGACTATATGATTGGACATTTTTTACTAATGGTCTTAACTAAGTTCATAACTGTATACATAATTAACAAGTTAATAGCATGGTTTAAAAAACCCCGTGTTACTTTATAATGTCTCGGCTTAGGTCAAATACTGCTGACAGCACTTAATGATATTTAATAGATCATTAACGTTGTCTGTAGATTATACAGAAATAGGCAGCTCGCTTTAAATAATAAAGTTGTTTCATATATATATATATATATATATATATGTCAAATCAAAAATATTTTTCATCGTGTTATACCACATGTTCAAAACAACAACATATATTAAAATTTTTTTGTTATTCAGGTGCGTATTTTATAGATCATTAAAGAGAGAGAGAGAGAGAGAGAGAGAGAGAGAGAATGTTAAAGTTATCATGGATCTTTGGTATTGTTATTTTAACACGTAATTTGAATACGCGATATATTATTCGATGATCCAAATCGAAAATTCAAATGTTCATACACTGACAATTTTGTCGCATTTTAATACGAAAATGAATGAAGCAGAGATAATTTTAATGTCAGCATAACATGTACTTATTACGTGTACTCGAAGCATACACATTATTATAATATTATTAAACGAAAAAAAAAAATATGATTTATCTAATAGTTAAAAATAAATAAATACGGAATGATCGAAAACAATTTACCAAATACAATAGACACACAGTTTGTTATAATTTGATCAATTTCATTTTTTTCCACTTTAAGTGAATAATTTTTAATATCATTTGTGCGTGAAAGCCAATTTAAAGGCATACACACATTTATAGGAAATCAATACCGTTCGAGGAAAAAAAAAATGGCCACTTCTTCTGCGAGCCTATTCTAAACAGTGTGAACGGTCCGTGGAACGGTGTAATGGTTCGTGATAGTTATTGTTGAATCGAACATAATACATGAGTTATTATTTTTTTAGAAATTACACCTGTATAGATGAAAGTATCGGTGTCGCTTTCGATACGAAATACAATCAATGATCGAATCCATATTATTGAAAATATAATAATAAATGTGCGGTATAATAGTGACGAGAATACGGATTTCAATGTATTATTAATGTCAATTACATGTGTCAATACATAGTATAATAATAACGTTTTCTAAATTACTGTAATAAAACGCGTCACATCAGTTTGGAGCCAGATTTAAATATTTCATTTCAACCGTTTTGATTTATGCGACGCTCGAGATTTTTACTTGAGTAAAATAAATAACGTAATTGCCGAGATAGGATAACCTATTTTTTTTTCCTATAGGAGTGTACATTTTTGTACATATACTTACAGTAACTGGAAAACAATTAAAGGATAAATTATTATATCATAAGAAAAATAATTTCTGGTTTCAGTCATATTTATTAAATACCAAACAGAATTTTTTTTTTATGAATTTTAAGAAACGTGACTAGGTGGATTTCTCTTAAAAGAGAATATTTAGCGCTATAACATTTATTGTTGTTGAGTATAAAAATATAATAGGAGAAAACTCTAGTTTAAGAAGTAAGAATTTTATTTAGTTATTTTAATTGTTCGTTACCTTTGACGGTTATGACGATTCTCGACTTTTGTTTTTATCAAAATGCCATATTTCCAACTTACCTATATATATGATTTAGGCCAATGATTCTCAAACTGTGCTCCACAGAGCATTAAGATTCCGCGAGAGTAGTCTTGGCCTTAGTCTAGGGGCTCCGTAGCTTATTTGAATCGAAATAAATCAGATATTTATAAAAAAATTAAATATTATATTTTAAATTGTATTTCAGACGTTACCATCAAAATAACCCGTTAGAGTTTATATTGCTTATGTTATTGAAGTATTTGTAAATTAAAAAACAAAATATTCTAAATTTTGGATTATGTTTACTTGCAGTAGACACCTACTACACATAACGAAGAGAGTTCTTGAATCACATGATCGTATGTCATCATGTAGTAGAAAAGGTAAAGAATCCTTTCGTTAGTGATTTTTTTCGATTGACAAAAAAAAAAAAAAAAAATTGAAAATGAACAATGTCCTGAGTGCAGTGGTGTTGCTTTGGTAACGGGACGATTTTCTCTACGTGAGTCAATTGAAGAACGTGGTTTCAAATTATTTTTGATGTTATTAAACCGATATTTTATTTTCCATTCTTCTGTGAATGTTTTTGTACGTGAAACGGGCTATTTCGTCGAATTGACTAATACCAACCGACAAATTAAATTAAAAGCATTCGTGATAATGATTACTTATTTAATTTTTTCATCGTATCCGTATGCTCATACAAGTCTTCGTACATCTGTTGTTTTGTTGTAACCGGGATTTAGATGTTGTCGCCTGTTCAACTCCGTTCTACTATTCAAATTTGTTGACAAGTAAATTAAAAAAATATGTGTTTCCTAACAGTGCCTTAGATTTGAAATATTTATCGCTATTTTTGGCATTTTCTACGATGTGAATGCAAATTAAATCTTTTTTTTTGTGCCAAGAGAAATTGATTTAAAATTAATTATTTTCGCGTTTTAAGCCAGACTGATGTGATAATATAACCAAAGCATGCATAACAAGTAAATAAAATTATTTTGCTAAAATATACATGTATTTTATATCATTTAAAAAAATACGAATATATATAACATATGTAATGAAAAATTATATTTTAAGTAAATATTCGTCATTTTTAGATGTGGGGCGAAGAGGCTAGTGATTTTACATTGATGTTTGTAATTGTTACTATTTTTTTTTTTTTGTTAACACTTTTTCATATTGAAAAGGAACTGTGGAAAAACTATAGTAAAAATCAAAAAGTTTGTACCAGAACATTTTTGAAATTCATTTTAAAAGGTACTTTATAAAAGGCCATTATTCTCTATCTAATTCCCTTTACTTTTTTTAACATTTGGGAAAAAACTACCCAATGTTCGCCAAAAACGCCTTTAAAACTTTTTTTATCCAAACTTTATGAAAATTTGAATATAAGTAGATAAAATACTATAAAGAATATTTTGGTGAAAGAAAATTTTTGATATTTGAAAAATTGTACTTTATTTTGTCTTTTTAACCTTGCTTTTCCTAACCCAACCTAACCTAACCATTAAGCCATTTTTTCCTGTTCTCTTTTTCTATATAAAAATGTTGACTGATACTATGCTCAGAATAGTTTTAATGGAGGATGAATAAAATTCAATAAGCCCACCGAGAGTGTACCATCCGAGCAACGAAGAATACCCACGATGCGAAGTGTACCTTGTTTCTTACAATTTAAAAACCAAAAAAATTTCGGTATCTTGGTATTTTTAAGAGTTTTCACTTCGATAGCATTAAAGCCTTAATTTTGATTCATAAATACATGGAAAACATTAAACCGGATCGTTAGTAAAAACGGTAAACCTACGATTCAATGAATCAAATATCTCTATCCTAAGAGAACAAATATTGAATGCATTCACGTCGCCCGAACGACTTTCATTGATTTATCTTAAATCGAAATTGAAAATATTTTGTGCCGATTATGCTTTGTGGCGATGACCAAGCAAGTCCCGGTATTAAATCTTTTTATTTCCGTGTAAATTGAGAGATTCAAAACGTTATTACACCTGCAATTTACACGCGCAAGTTTTAAAATCATTGATAATAACCATTGTGTAGTTCGGTAATGTATAGTCGGTAATGCTTTCGTATAATCGAGTTTCTCATAGCATTGTGTAAGTATAGTAATAATAATATGTTGTTGATATTAGGTTGTGCATGTGTGTTTTTTTACCCATCGCTCGCAAACGGTAAATGGGCAAACGAATATTCGTCGTTCAGAAACATATTAACAGTTATGAATTCGTACATAATATTATTTTGAGTTTATAATAAACATTTAAGTTCATAAAGACCAGAGAAGATGGGTATATTATTTATCGTAACGATATTTAACGACGAGTAATAAAAACGATGTTCAAAAAAAAAAAAAAAATAGAATCATTAGTTATATTTAATAAAATGTAAAATGTTAAAATGACCGTTTCCTCTGACCAAAAGCACAATAATAGAATTTTTCACAGTAGAACGAGCACAGCTGTTTGGAAATTCCGTAACTACTCATACAATATTGAAATCGTAATTAAACTATTTGAATCACCGGAAAATTTGAGGGGTCAAATGTCTGCAAAACGTTCGACGTTCGAAAATGACTTTCCGGAGATCGCTAACTCGAGAATGAGTTATTTAACATTCAAAAGTGACGGAACGGCAAAAAATAAACCAAATATATGCACTTGATCACATTCGAGTATAATGCAGATTATAATAATTACTCTGTTATAACAATGTTGTATAATGTCCTATAACGCATCATTAATTAATATTTTATATTAATATGCATCATTAATAAGTATATTGTATATTATGTGTATATCAGTATTGAAACAAAGTGGGCGCCCACGTGAGGTAAATATAAGTAGGCAGTTGTATATAAATACTCCCGATCTTTGAAAAACACTGCGTACATAAAAACACAAACTAGTTCGATTTCAAGAATGATTATTTTAATTCATTAAAGAATCATAAGATCTTGGGATTTTGTTACGTTCCAGTTTTTTTGTTTTCGGTTTTACAGCACTCTACAAAAACCCTATAAAAAACGTTCTCCTGATTCTGAAATTAAGATTAAAATATATGTGAGCATAATATACAGCATATACCTGTCACCATCATTATAACTTAATAATATCCAAGTTGAAATCATACACCACTTTCCATCGTGAAATTATATTTGATATTAAACTCCCGAAATAATAAAATTAAATAATTTACATTTATTCTATTTAGTATTTACACAAACACACACACATACATCTATATATGTAAATACTAAAAAAAATATATACCAAAAATAAATACTAAAATATATGTACTTATATATACATATGTGCCTCATAATAATGGTGATATTATGTATTATTTAACCATATTATTGAATTATCCCCATATCTAAAAAAATCGTAGAAAATTAACGGATTAACCTTTCTAAGAGAAAGAAGCGCCAATATTTTTCTAAAAATACGGTTTATAAAATGGCTGTTCTGGTTTTTATCTAAAATTGTGATATAAAATTTCAAATTTGAAAATTGAGTAAAAAAAAAAAAAAAATGATACGTTATTGCTCTAGCACAGACATGTCTAACTCAAAGTATAAAATGGGCTAAAGTATTTCAATAGAATGTTATGCAGGTTGAATTGTCACAAAAATTTTAATGATCTTCTTTTTTTTTTTTTTGTGGACAAAAAAACACCAAATGTACTTATCTCTTGATTTCATTTATGACCTTTTTTTCTTCCTTTATTTGAAATAAATGCAAGGGCCGCGAGCCGCAAAAAAATATGTCAAAAGCCACATGAAGCCCGCGGATCGTAAGTTTAACATGCCTGTTGAAACACAATGCCGTAGTTATAATTAAAAAAAAAAAAAGTTCAAAGATTATTTAATAGAAAAAAGTTATTGTATTTGTCAAATCGTACTGGGACAGCAGGAAACGTTGTCTGCAGTCAGGATACTTTATTTAAATTATATCTATAAATAATTAAATTTTACCGTTTAGTAAAATGATTTTTAGTTTATCGATATAATTTTTTTATACAAATCACGGTATATTATAAAGTATTATTCTAACCAATAAATATTTATGTCGATACCATTTTTATTTGTTAAGATGTCATGAACATTTTATAATAAAACGTAAATATTCGATAAGTCAAATCTGTAACTAATATTTATTTAAATGAACGATATTATACACTTAGGAGGTACGTATACTTATGTACTTCAGTTTTGAACGAAATCACATTATTATTTATATAGTGTCATAAAACATTATAAAGGCGTTACACTATTATATTTCGTGATATTTAACAATAATATTATAAATAAAGTCGATTTTTCAGTCAAAGACAAATTTCCCCCAAAACCCCCTCTTGCCGGATCTGCCCTCGCGTGCGCATCGAACATTCCGCAGACATCGCGCGTATACGTACTTTTTTCAAGCCTTCGGCCTTTGACCCGTTGACCGACGGGGACGGCGGTGATCCGGTCGACGTCCATGCGGCGGATCCGGGCAGATCGGTGGTGGCGCGGGTGTCCACAGGGACGTTGTCGGTAACGGGAGTCGGTGGTTGGCCGCGGGCCGTGGCGACGACAAGCGCCAGAGTCAAGACGGCCGCGATGGTCGTGGGATGATCGCGGCGCATCATGTACATGATGTACAGTGCTGCTGTCGCTGGGCGGTGTCGACGGGATGAAGGACTCGATCGAAGGACTCGCGAGACGGCAGGGTTTTGAGTCGGCTTACGAATATATGGACGACACGGCGAGTTCGGATCGGTCAGTCGGCGGTGGCGGCAACGGTGACGGAGGAGGTTCGGCGCGAGACACGCGAGCACGGACAGCGGTCGGTTGTGTGAGATGCGCCGGGACGCGGTGAGATCAGTTATAGGCGGACGAGCGGTGATTTGGGTCGTAGTGGCCGTCCACATCCCCCCGCGGTGGCAGTGGTGGCGGCGGTGGTGGGCCGACGACGACGGAAAACGGTAGGGAAAACCGTCGCCGCGGCGCCCACAGCTATCGCGCGGAGTGCGCGCGATACACGTTCATCATCACACGCGTTACGATGTGATACGATAACAATGTGACGAACGTCTGAGTTGTGATGGGCGGCGGGCGGCCGCAGCTGTGGGCGAAGGACGTTTTGGGCACTTGTGACCCAAATATTGTAATATTATCACGTTCTGGTCCCAAAAATATAAAAAAAAACCGTGATGACAATATCACTACTTGGGGGCGAGAGCAAAAGAGTTCAATGTCTGATTTTTAGATTTTTCAGAAGAGCGAACCGGCGAACCGACTGCAGCCCGCGTGTGTTTATAGGAATACGTTGTAATGGTTAAATTGGTGTTATATTTGTTGTAGTTAGTTTTATGGTTATACTATACACAACTACCTACAGTTGTAAAAAAAATGCCGGACATATTTCGTACCATAGGTATTCTTCGCTCTTCGGGTCAGATACCCTTGGTGGACGTATGAATTTTAAAGAAATGATAAATCATTTCATCAAAAATACGATTCTGAGTGAAGTATGTAATTAATATAAAGAACAATAATAGTCATCATTTCAACACATCCAACAAGAGTATTTCAGTATAAGTATTTCAGGTATGAAGAATAACCATAGTAAGAAATATGTCTAGTTTTCTTGTATATACTTATCTTTGCTTTACTTTACTTTAATTAACTTTTTTTTATCCAATTAATAAAAAAAAAACAATTTTACTAAAAATAAAACAATTTTGATGAGTAAAAAAAGTGATGGAAACAAGTTTTTAATTTTTTTTTCACATTTTCAAAATTTTCCTAAGTAAAAATATTTTTCATATTATTGCCTATCTATGTTTAAATTTTCATGAAATTTGAATTATAAAAATATAGTTTTTGAGTCTTTTTTTGTCAAATTTACGGTAGCTTTTCCCAACATTTTGAGAAAACAATCGAGAAAATGGAAAATGATTCCTCTAGAGACAAATCCAGTTTTAAAAAGTTGCTGGTCGAAATTTTTGGACAAATATTTCTATATGAAAACGTGTAGACATAAAAAAATAAATAAATTAATATCATTATAAAAACACTAGCTTCTTCGCTTCACTCAAAATCTTAAATATTTAATAATAATAATAATAATAATTTATTATTGTCGATTGTATGTACGTTGGCCGCACACCGCCGTTTCCACGCCCCAGCACCAAACCGTTTGATGTGCACGGTTTATCGCATGTTAGCGTAGGATTGTCATTTTGCCTCGTTAAACGCGCGGTATGTTGGCGAAACACAGTAAGACAAATGTTCAATCTAGCTGGCCAAAAATAATTTAATTTCGTATCACATAAACCTTTTATTTATTGAATATTTTAATCTTAATGATATTCATGATGAGTATAGCAGCATAAGACGACATTTAAGGTAGGTACCTACCTGAAATATTGATCATTAAGTCACAAATCGTCTGCATGTCAGATTTATATCACTGTTTTTGCTCAAATATACATTTATAAACTATGTTAATAATAATTGATTAAATTATGAAAACATTTTTTTTTTTTTTTTTTATAAACTAATATTGTTTATGTACAAGACAAGTGAGATTTCTTATATTCATAGTTATAATATAATATAACTTCCATATACATACAATTAAAAAACAAAAATATAATTAATTATAAATCAATATAATTAGATAGTTAAAACATTTTATTATTTAAAGAGTGTGTAAAAAAAAAAAAAAAAAGGCTATAGGCTATTATCATCACAGGTATATTTCTATATGCATATTTAAGTCGGTTCCAGTCGATTATTATCCGTCTTTGTCTATCACACACACACACACACACACACACACACACACACACACACACACACACACACACACACACACACACACACACACACACACACACACACACACACACACACACACACACACACACACACACACAC
>JAIPRM010001276.1:22500-39829 GCA_025469315.1 Stegophylla sp. TES_Ste_2020 | reverse complement strand
GAGAAGTCATTTTTTGAATTTTTCAATTCTTCATTTTTTTTTTTTGAAAAAACTACCCAAAATTTGACAAAAACGACTCAGAAACCATCATTTTTTGATCCGAATTTTATGAAAATTTAAACATAGATAGAAACTCATAATATAAAAAAGATTTTGGCGCAAGAAAATTTTGAAAATGTGAAAAAAAATTTTGGATATTTTTCTAACATTTTTTTTCTCATTTATTTTTTATATTATCAGCTTCCCTCGTTCAGAATCGCTTTATTGAAGAAATGATTTATCGTTTCTTTAAAATTCAGTACACCTGTCAAGAGAATACCACCCATCGTGCGAAGTATGTCTGACTATTTTATTTATTTAATTACATTTATCACTTTAGTAGAATATATATTTTTCTAAATTTTTGTTATGATAGGTGATATTATTGAAAATCAAAGTAATTTATTTGTATACATTTTTATGTAAGAAGAGAAAAAACTATAAAAGTTCATTTGGCAGACTTATTTTGGAAGTTCAATCTACTTGAATACTATGACATCCCTTTCCATTAATAATAATTCTTACGCAGTACACAGTTTAATGTATTTTTCAAATAAATATTCCCTTCTTTAAAAAAAAAAAATATAATAAAAAATGTAATCAACAATTTAGATTATATTTTACAGATGCTGATTATATACTTATACATAGTATAATTTATATAACGAAATAATATGTAATAAAATAACAACTGTTAACTTAATATTTTTTTCTAGATTTTTTGAAAGCAATAGATTTACTTATGTTATCAAAATTTTTAGCTTTTGTTAAATCAGCTTCAATGTTCAGTGTAAATGAATTAAGTTTATATGACTATCATATTTGGAGTTATGAATAAATTTAATACCTAATTCATTCATAACGATATTTATCGTGTTACAATTATTTCAATAGTAATAATTTAACAAATGCAATACAATTTTTATGAATTAATTTTTGGCCACTTACAAAATTTACCGCTTCCAAAAAATGTTCCGCCCGGGACGATTGTCCTCATTTCCCTCCCCTAAATGCGATCTTAACTACACAATGTATACTGTATAGCAGGGGTCGCCAACCAGTCGATCGCGATCGACCGGTTAATCTTTTTAGGAATATTGGTCGATCGTTATAAAAATTAATTTTACCATTATCAGTCGATCGCGTAGAAATAATCGAATAATGTGGATTTTATATTATATATACAAGTTTACGAGCAGTTGTTTCTAATTATATACCAGAATTCTCTAAACTTGCAGAAAACCAATGCCAGTTGTCACATTAATAAATTAATTTTTTTTTTTACTTTTTCTCGTGTATTATTAAAATATTACATTATAATTATTATTATTAATATTATTATTATGAAGAACCAATAATTAATTATTCTCTTAGACCATTTTTTTTTTTGTTCATCAAACAAATCCTGGATGTCGATCAGCAGGGACTTAAAATTTCAAATGTAGCTCACTTGTTTGAAAAGCTTGGCGACCCCTGTTGTATAGACTCTATACACATTGTATAATACATACATGATTGTATTAATATTATGACAAGTGCGTCCCGTCAATGGTGAAGTGCGTAAAATATAAACGTTAAAACGTATTTATATTACCTACATCAAAGCGAATCGTCTAATGAAAAGCATATGTCACGGTTTTTTAATTTATCTACACTAATTTCATAACATATGTCAGCATTGTCAACGATAGCTTAATAGGATTTACAATGGCCGGAGCAAAAAATAAAATAAAATTTTTTAAATTATAAGCAATTATTAACATTTTCTGATTGAAGAATAGGTATTTTTAAAATTTGAAGTGTATTAATATATAATAATTTGAGAGAATACTGACAATTTATAATATGTACAACTATTATTCCTATTATTAAATAAAGAAGACCTGCAGGCTAAAAAAAAATAATTTTCATATCTCCCTACATGAAAAAATATTAAATACACCCCTGAGTGGGATATAAAACTAGCTGAGTACAAAATAATTTTTTGTGTTATATTAATAAACGTTATAATTTTTTAGTAAAATTGTCTTGTATTAACTGAATTTAATTATTGAACTGAAGCTCCACTCATGGGTTTTTTTTTTTAATTTAACAAACCCACCAATAAGAGCGAAGAATATCCATGGTGCGAAGAATGACCGGCTTTTTAGCTTTATTCAAATGTATATTATGAAAATATATATACTACGCATTTTTCTACTACTCTAATATCAGTAATATTTATAAACAACTTTTAGATAATTTTTTTTACGACTTTTAGATCTTTAAAGCAGTTTTGTTATTATTATTTGTTGTACTTTTTTAGGTCATCAACATCTCCGATCTCTACTGACCACTGACATTAATTATAATAATAATAATAATAACTCCTATTACAAAAACAAAAATATTATAATCGGCTTGGCGGGTGCCGTGCCACGCCGGCAGATAAATTGGCTCGGTCCACTGTGGCTGCACTGTGTGCGGCTGACCGACCGCGGCCCATCCCTGTTACCGGCGGCCACTGCCAGCAATAAACCGTATCAGGTAAATGGAAAAAAAACCGTATGCTCATAAGCCGCTACAGTTGTGCCGAGTGATGGTGTTTTACTACCGTAATACGTCTATAATAATACCGTAATAGCCGTATTATAGCTGAAGTTGTAGAAGTAATAGTAGTAGTAGTAGTAGTAGGCGACTGTCGAACCGCTTTCCGTCGGTTGACTGTCACCGTCGCCGCAGCAGTCGCTGTCGTCGTTTTTTTTTTTTTTCGTTTTATTTTCGATTTTTGCGTACGTCACACGTACGCACATATTTTCCCGCACGCCGCCGCGCGGGCACCACAGTCTACCGTGCACACATGCCTGCCGACGCCGCGATAATCGTTATCCGCCATAGGCCATAGGGATTGTTTCGCATCCGCGACGTTTTCCGGTCTCCAGCAGTGTCGTGATTATGTGATGGGATCGCCGCGTTGTTATCGGGCGCTGTGTTAATGACGTGTCGACACGACGTCTTATCGTAATCGTAATCCGCGTTCGGAACGCCACCCGCTATAGTTCGGTCGCGATCGTCGCGCAACCACCGCCGTCATGTCGTCCGTGTCCGACGACGACGATGTCAAGTGCCAGTTGAATATCGTGGATTTTCTACTCAACGATGCGACGCAGCTGGACGTTTTCGAAAAGTCCGCGACCGTCGGGTCCGCTGGCGTCGGCGTCGATGACGACGTAAGTGTACCGGCATTTCCGTCGCTCTTCCCACGGGAGATTGCCCACATTCCCTGCCCGTCGTCATGCCAAAGGGCGGTGTCCGCGCGAGGCCAACGACCGGGGGCGTAGGCGCTCTCGAGCTTTTGTTAATTTTTTTTTTTTATACCTGCCCCTCGTAGAAAACCAATAACTGGGACTTGGAAAATGACAATTTCCTCGACACTCTGATGAAAATGGAAGACGATTCGCCGTTCGAATTTTTCTCCAGCAACGATGATTTCATGTCAAGCGCGGCCACGACGCCCAGGTCATATGACAACGCTGAGAGCAGTTCCTGTTCTGATAGCGGTACGCCATACAACTATATATTACTGTTGCCCTTATTCCCTTTATGAGTCTTATGTCCGAGTACATAATATATGAGTAGGTACTTGCTGTGTATGGCTTTTTGACTGTCCCTTAGTAATCCAGAGACAGTAATGTCATGATCCATATGACTTTGTGCCATATGCTACCTACCTAGATACTTATCTTTATTGGAAAAAGTTCATTTCATAAAATTCCATATGTTACATAAAATATTTCCCTTTCTAATTTATTTTTGATAATTAAACTTATCTTATTAGGTAGGTACTTATTTGATTTATTATACTTGTAAGCATACTTGTCACTATTGTCATCTGCTTATGTGCACAGTTCCATTTTAATTAAGTACCTGACTATTAGTAAAAAATTATTGATTGATCCAAAAACAGACCTTTACCTTTGCCTTTACCAGTGTATGTTTTAGGTATGATCAATCAAGTAAATGTGGTAAATTGCTTGAACTACTGTATTGATAATAGCTTACCTAATTAAATTATGAATGTTTTATTAACTACAGATATATAATATATAATATACTTACCTGTTATTTGAGTTAATTTAATTTCGTAATTTAGTTTTGATACTTTTTGATTACTTTATAATTTAGGTGGATACAGGATTTTCTTTGCATGTCCACTCCTCTTTTTGGTCGTATAAATTTGGATTTTTCTCAGTGTATTCAAATTACTATAAAAATTATGTTTTCCATACTTAACTCATTTTATTCATATCAGGTATGACCTGTAAAGATCCAAACTTTTTTTTTTTCAAATAGCTACTACCTCCTATTATAACCCTGAAATTCTATTCAGGTTATTTTTCTGTACATTTTGATGTATTGAAATCAAAATTTGAATGAATAGTTTTTGAAATATTCAAATTTAAGTAGGTATTACGGAAATAGTCTCTTGGACACATATTTTAGTTGCCAACATTTTAAGTAATTACCTATTATGAATCTATAGTTTTACCAGCTGCTGTTTTATTGAAAATATAGTATGCGCAGAAACGACATGTTCTCTCACTGGATAGACTATAGAATTTATAATTAGTATATAAGACTATAGAATCTATAACGAATAATAATTCAATTGAAATATTTATTCATTATAGTTACGTAGGTATATTATTTATTTACTTATTAAAATTGAAATGACTTTTATGCAATGAATATTAGTTTTAGGATCATAGTTTTTGGGTCAAAACTGCTTAAAGCAAAAGGCCATCTATCCATATAACATCTATCTTGTAACAAACATTAGGGTTAAGTGTTCTAAAAGAATTATTTTAAAATTTGAAATAGCTGTAACTCAGTTAATTTTAGCATTTCAATCATAGGTAGTTAAATAGGTAAAAATTATTTAAAAAAATTTTCGACCAATCTGATTTTGGTTTTAAAAATAGGTTTTACCGTAAAAAAAAAATACAAGTTGTACTGCAAATATGCACATCATAAGACATAATTTTTTGAAATTTTTCTTAAAATGTGTACTACTGTAGTATCTCTTAAGCTTTTCTCAAAAGCTATTTTAATACAATGTGCTTCGGTTGAAATATTTTATGGACCTTGTTTTTATGGATGAGTAACATATAGGTATTTCAATGCTATACACTTGGTACTTTCAGAATTTTACATGAGAATTTAAAAAAAATTATATGCACATTTTTAATAAGTCTAAATGTTAATAGGTCTTTCGTCTGTGGATCATATGCCATTCATTCCTAAATTAGAATGTTCTACGTCTGATGATACTGAAACCAAAATGGAATTTACTTATGATTCTTATGTCCAAGAAGAGATAGTTGAAGATGGTGATGTTGTTGATGAAAATGATTATAAGGAAGACATCTGTAAAATAGAAGAAAAACCTCAAATTATTCAAAATCTACCATTTTTGCAAAAAACACCTCGCACAGTAGTGATTTCACCAAAACAATCAAAAGGCCCAGCTGAAATGTCCGAACATTTATCCAAACCAGTTTTTATACCAATAAATTTATCTAATATTAAAACAATTAAGGTGTGAATGATTTTTTCATTTAAATTGAAATGATTGAATAATAATTGTATTATACGTGCATGGTAGGTTGTTAATCAGAATGGTAAAACTATCAATGCTGAAGCATTTAGGCGATTACAGTCCATAAACAGTGGAAGAAGAATATTTGTGAGGAATAATGGTTCAATGGTTTCAAAATCTGTGCCCATTTTAAAACAGAACAAAGTAGTAGTGTCAGATTGTACAAGTGATGAATCTGATTCTATGTATCCACGTCTTCATTTAACAAGTATGTTTTATGGTTAAATGTATTTATAATAATTGTTTTCATTATTTTTACATTTTATTGCTAATTTATAGATGAAGAAAAAAAATTAATGGAAAAGGAGGGAATTAAATTACCATCGCACTATCCACTTACAAAACACGAAGAAAGAGATTTAAAGCGAATTCGTCGAAAAATAAGAAATAAGATATCAGCACAAGATTCAAGAAAAAGAAAGAAGGAGTATGTTGATGGTCTTGAAGAAAGGTATGAATACATAGATGAAAGTCAGTATTTTCGATTTTAATTATATATATTATAAATTTGAATGTTGATTTTAGAGTTAAACAGTGTTCTGATGAAAACAGCCAACTATTGAAAAAGGTGTGCTCTCTTCAGACTGAGAATGAGCGTATGAAAGCAGCTTTAAAACGTTTGCAAAATGCCATCGGCTCAGGTGGTACAACAGCACAACCTGCTACATGTCTGTTGGTGCTTATGATGTCACTCGCATTGATAGCAGCACCTAATTTGAGGCCTACTGTCACTGACGAAAAAGACTTAATGTCTATAGAAGGCCAGGAGACTAATACAGCTCTTCCAGGTTTGTGTTATATGTAGTAGATTTGAATATTTTACTAAAACAGTATGTTTTTCTATATTTATAGGTCGATCAAGAAATCTGTTGTTCTCCAAGTCTGGATCACCTCTGAGTACCGCTAATTTAAAAGACATGTTGAACATGGTTGCCAATGGATCATCTACTGATGAACAAAGTGATACCATTATGGCTGAACTTGGCGAACTATTAGATTTCAATGGATTAGCACGTAATAAAGATCATGATTACTCTAGAACTTTGATGGAAGATTATTATATACCAGAATCTGATGATGGTTGGACCAAAACTGCTAAACGCTCTGCTCCGCCTGAATGGGTTGATGAATTGATAACACCAGTGAAAAATAAACGAGAGGCAGAGCGAGTAATTCTGGTGTCTAGTGATGAAGAATCTTATTAAAAACAAAATTAACTATTGGTGAGCGCAACAAGAGTTCTTTATGATATACCACTATTATATCACTAGTTCTATGATTATTGCCGCTCTTCTGTGGTATAACAAAATTTCAATTCCATTTTTATTTTGTGTCTTATTGTGGTAACTTATACCTTTTAAGGCTTCATGGTTAAACATATTTTAGATAAATTGTATTTATATAAGTCATTTTCATTAAATAGTTTTTTTTTTTTTTTTTTTTTTTTTTTACTATTATTGATATATTAATATGTATTTAGTATTAGGGCTTTCAAACTAGGTAATGGGACATATATACAATACTAGTTAATTTTATTTTAAGGAATGTGATTATTAATGTTGATTTTTGTAATTCATATTTTTCTTGAAAATATATTGTATTATCTTTTGTTGCGTGAATCAAATTTGAATGTTATAATTGAATTATTTCCATGTTCAAATACCTTTGTGTATAATTTTAAATAGACCATAAAAAATTTCCCGTTTTTAAATGCTTTTTTTTACCGAAGTTAAATTATATTTATAATGTTCAAGCCAATTTTGACATCGATAATTGTTATGCAACTTTTTTATTTATTAATAAATTTTAAAAAAATCAATAAATATTCATATACATACATATATATATATATATATATATATATATATATATTGTACAATTTTATTGATTGAAAACTGCCTAATAATATACATGCAATAATAGAGTAAATATACATATATAGGGTGATTTTTACTCTCCCTCATTTTTGGCTGTAAAAATGTAAAAATTGGAATTATTCTTTTCGGAATGTTCAAGTTACTATAAAACTTATGTTTTCCATAACTCATTTTTTTTTCATGTCACCATAAGGGTGTCCTGTGTTGATACTAACTTTTTAAGTTGAAACCCCCTATTTTAACTGGGAAATTTTATTTAAGTTATTTTTCTGTGAATTTTTATGTATTTAAATCAAATTTCAAACGAGTAGTTTTTGAATTATTCAAATTTAAATATTAAGGAAAATAGTTCCTTAGATGCATATTTAATTATTTACATAGTATGCGATGTGTGCTTAAAGTACTATGTTATTAATACTTAAATTTGAATAATTCAAAAACCACTCGTTTGAATTTTGATTTTAAAACATTTAAATTCGTAGAAAAATGACTTGAATAAAATTCTGAAGTTAAAATAGGGGGTTGCCATGTGAAAAAAAAAGTTTGTTATCCCCACAGAATATTTTAAGGTAACATGAAAGAAAATGAGTTATGGAAAACATAGATTTTATAGTAACTTTACATTCCAGAAAAAAATCCAAATTTTTGCATTTTTACAGCCAAAAAGAGAGTTATTATAAATGATTATTAAGAAATCAGCCTTTAGTTACATTTCTCATTGATTATTACTGGTAATACTAATGTTTAGTAGGTCACAAAAACAATTTTATTTATCTTGAGCCTGCATTTGGAATTGTTAGGTAGTACAGACATACTATATTTTAATTGATTCATATGTTTTCAATTGAAATAAAAAATGATTGCATTTTTTTTTTTTTTTTTTTTTTTTATGCAATATTTATATCTTGTTTGAACAAATGAAATCATTGATTTAGGTACAATGGGGCGATAGAGAAATTTATTTGATGGTTTTATTGATTTATAAGTTAGAATTGTGATAGATCACATGCATTTATAAAGTTTAATTTATTTTTGTAAATTGTTATCTTATGCAACTATCTATACCACTCCCTTCAATCCTTTTTATAGTGTTAAATTTTAAATTTAAATTGCGGTTAAAAATGTTAAGTAAATTTTTGAATACAAATTAACTTTTAGTTTATATATATTTGTAAGTTAAATGGTAACATTTTGATGTCTTTAAGAGTTTCCTTGCAAGAAAAATTATATTGGTAAGTAATTTGATACTGAATTTATTATGAAAATAACATAAATCCAAAGAAAAACATTAAAATTTTTATTTACTATTAAAATATAAGGATGTTATTAGTGCTTACTGCCAACTCCGCCTGTTTAACATACAATAAAGCAAAAATACTTTATGGAGAATAAAAATTATGGTGTCTAAGTTAGAGTTGGAGCTCAACTATAAAAAAATTTCTTTTAATACTGAACTACAGAAGTTCCAGCATTTATATTTTTTCCGTTTTTAAAATATCTTTTATTGGTGGGAGGAATGGTGAGAGGTTACATTGAAAATATAATATTATTACCCTCTACCATTGTCATAATGGGATTGAAACTTTTAATCTAAATATTAATATTTAAATTTTCTATTGTTTATTTTTGTTATATTGATTTTAAATAGATTTACAATGGCATACATTAGTCCTATTTATGAGTCATACAATCACATGACACATGCACCATGAAGTCTACAGTGCACCAAAGTATGACTCAGTGAATTGTGTAAAGATATCAAGTATTTTTAAACTGTTATAATTTGCACTAGTAGTCATTAGGATGTTTTATTTTCGTTCTTTTAGACTTATGTTTTGACATCAAACCTAAAAAAAATTCTCCCAAAATTTTAGCTTCCTAGATCAAACCTGTGAACGGTGTAAACAGAGTTTGTTTCCCATTTGATGAACATTGGAAATACGACATTTTTGTTCAACATGAATAGTTGATAGAAAATTTTCTTATTTTTTACTCTAGAAAGCAGCATTTTGTAGAGAATTAAATTTCCTACGGAAATGATATTCTGTACTAAATCCTCCCTCCGTGTATTCATTATTTTCAAAGATAAAAAATAATCGGATTTTAATTTTTATGAAAATTTTTAAATGAGTATAAAATTGAAAAAATTAATTAGGTACTTAAGACGTTTTTTTGTTGGAAATATATTTTATATATATTTTATGATTCAGCTTTGCAATAATTCATGTATAATATAGTTGCATTTTTTTTACATAGTTGTATCATACTACTACTCACTGACCACACTAATTAGTGCATATAATTATAGTCTTTACTTATACCTTTCGTTTTTTTTCAAATTATAAATTTGATTTTAATAAAATTGCCACTGTGGAAAAGAAAGATATTTCACTGTGTGTATTATGTGTTTTCATGTATATGCTGTCAAACTGGTTCAATTGTAACCACCACTCTATTCATTTCATTCAGGAACTGAAGTGCATATTACATAATAACACATTATTGTATTTAGATGAATGTCGATTTCGATACAATGTGAAGGTTATAATATTATATTAAAACCTTTCTAATTTATTTCGAAATTTGAAAGCACTTTGGAATTTCATATACATTTACGCTAGTTACCAATATGGCGATTTCGAGATTTTTGTTATGAGTCATTTCGTATACGGATCTTTATTATTTTTTGTATATCTACCTCCAAATGTAATACAATATTTTGTTCTTATTATGTATCGAAATTACGTGTATTAATGAATGTGTATAATACATAATATTCGATCTGGTATTGATAAAAAATGTGATTTTGTTTAATAAAAAACAAAAATTTGTTTTAATGGTTTTTAAATGGTATTTAAAATGCATTTTTTTAGGATAAAAACGTGTTTAAATCACGATTTAATCGAGTTAAAAAAAAATTATTTGTGTGGGCATTCTACAAAATTCTATTATGCTATAAAATAACATTCCCGCGATCGGTGAGTTTGGCTAATATTTGGTCTAGGTGGTTACTTACCATGCCGTCGGATCCGTATACTTGTACATATTATTGTTATTGGTCCCAAGGATTGTTGGTAAATGAGACACAAGTCTTAAGAACGGCCAACAATCCCACGAGTCCTTGTAGGCCAGGAAAATTGTATTAGCATTTAATCTTCATCACCAATAACAGCCAGCCTTGGGAATGGTGTATTTGTTTATTCGTACAAGTGTCTAAATATTGGTGTGTACTTGTTGAGTACTCTAGTCGTGGGATCTCACCCGGATCGTTTCACTGGTCTTGTGATCAATTATTAGCGTATTTGGCAAGTACTCCAGCAGTCTTGGGAATGCGGATACAATCAAGTCTGCCAATATTTATCTCTTCTCTTAACACGACGTAGAGAATAATATCTACATTTAGTTCACTCACGTTTCTTCAGATCATGTTTCTTCGTTTCTGAAGGGTTTAGTCTGTACTACAAGTCTACTACTATTGTACAAATAATGTGTAATCGACTATTAACTAACTAGTCTAAAACACAAGACAATAATAATTATTATAGTTTGTAGATGATTGCAATTTATTATTGTTCTTTAACATTTCCATAATACATTTTTTTTTATATTTTCAGATTTAAAGTCACTTTTTACTCTAGTTTTGTATACATTGTCTGCTCTTTACACTGATCGTTAAAAATATAGATAAAATATACCTAAGTACTTTTCTTTTTGTTTTAAACAAAACTATGTTTGATTAATTAGATATAATTATAATATTTAGAAATTAAAAATATATTCTTCTTTTTTCAACCCACGAGCATAATAATTTAGGATTGCTTTAAGCTCGAAACTCGTAAGTTATTTAACACACGTCACCTACTACCTATTCGATATAATACAACACGGATCACAAATTTTGTAAATCGATGTTAATCGGCTCTTGAAAATGAAAACGTGAATGTCCGATGGTCACACATCGATTAAATTCATTACCGATAGAGTTCAACTATTACTTTACACAATATTTTTACCGAGAACTCATCGTTCACTATTGGCACGATCGACCGTTCACTGCCGTCTCCACTATAATTAAACGTAAAGTACACAAAACGTGCCAGTAGGCAAAATATAAATTGTTTCTGAAGAGTTAATTTCCTCTGCACTTGATTTCTAAATTTTCTCGTCTCTGATATACAAAAAATATCCTAAAAATCTGCAAAAAGATTTGAAAGTTTTGTTTTTCAGTATTCCAAGAAACGAATTTTGTGTTTAGAATACATTGTGAAAAGAAAAATGATTTCTAACCTTTTTGGTTAAAACGCTTCACGATATTTTTCCTCTACAAAGAAAATTTATGAATTATTTAAAATGTAAATATGTTTTTGTGCTGAATAGAAAAAAAAAACCTTTACCATCGTTACTGTTAACTATTGAAGTAACGCAGGTATTTAATTATTAAAATAAGACCTTTTATTTCAACAGTTCTATATAAAACTAAATAACACTTCACAATTAGGTATCTCACACTTGTGGTGAATTAAATCAGTCTCATAAATTGCAACTATCAGTCAAATATATGCTGTTCCTCTTCCTCACCGTTCTCCCTTCCTTTGATGAGTGATGATACCCTCTTCTTTTGATTCATTCTCTCCACTGTTGGCTCCTCCTCATCAATTCCGCCTGGTTCACTGAAATATTGGTCTGCCACCACCTCGTTAGCTTCTTCTGGTTCACTGAACGTCTGCTGAACAGTTGTCTTCCATCTCATCTACTAAATGATAGCCTTTCAAATTAGTCACATGAGCCGTTGTTACGTACTGTTCTATTGAACGTTAATTATTTATCATACGGATGAAACTGGGTTTTTATAGATTTATATTATATTTATACATATTTCATAAGTTGTTTTGTGAACCACTGTTATTCGTTTAATGTGTTATAATAGTAGTGTAAAAAAACTATTTTATGGTTATATATATCAAATAGTTTTGGAATTCAGCTGGTCCTAATCGCACTGTAGCCCGTTTAAAACAGTGTCTAAACGATACTGTGAAAATCAAACATTAATAATATTAATATATGTCCAAATAATAAAAGTGTGGCAGTAGTTAAATTTAAAATGTTGGTAAAATCATTTGTTTTTTGTTTTTTTTTTCTGTTTTTGTAATAGGAATAATAATTATCGTACATTCGTTCAACAATATTTAGCAATACAACTGCAGAACATTGATACTGAAATTTGCGCGAATACGTTTAAACGGTGTCAACTATATAAAAAAATCATCGTGTTTATAGAATCGACAGTTCAATTATTAATGTTTGTGTTAGTCGACACTTTTTGTTTGTGTTATTTCTATTCGCGTTTCGATTCCTTTTAATATTTATCATGCGCACAAATGCACGAGGGGTTAGCGTCGATTGCTTTTTTTTTCTTTGAGGTTTTTACAGGTGAATGGTGGTGTCAATTCCAAACGAGTACTGCAGGCCGATCGCCGTAATCTTTGTGTTCGACGAGCTCTATCGCAAAAAGCGATCAAATTCATCCCGCGGCGAAAAAAAAAATAACTCGTTTTCTATATCGACTTTGTGTTCGGCATCACGCTGTAAAGGAATTCGCGTGCGAGTCTCGTTGTGGCGATTGTCTTTACGCCGCCGACACTAGAGCATAACCACAAATTGTCCCTATATAATTAATAAATAATTTATTTAAATAAATTTACTAAAAAATACAATAATAATATATATATTTATAAAATTCAATACATTATTATAATATGTTTTTACAGTCGAAAAAATATAGGTATACAATTTATTTTTAATGAGTTGTACCATATAGAGTTGGAGTAAATTTATTAAAAAACAAGATTCATAGCTATTTTAGTATTCATTTTGTGCCATTTTTTATTCAAATCGCATCCAATATCAATACTAGATACTATTAATACTAAGAGAGTCACCTTTAGTACTCCCGAGAATTTCTTTCTTTTTTTTTTTTTTTTTTGTACGTATCAGAAACTCGATATTTTCACTTCGTATTATTAACAACAGTGTAGTAAAATAGATTGAAAAAATTTTCAAAAATAAATTGACCCCTTTTGAATTATTAAAATAATTGTAGAATTTTCGAACCATTTTTATTTTTTTTCAATAGAATTAAAATTGATGATGAAAGGCACTACATATATATATATATATATATATATTGGTATACTAAAAATTGTCGAATAAATGCAAATTAAAGTTTGTCGATACTATTGAACTTGGCGTGATATAAATTTATTTATTATTTTTATTTTTTGTGAAGACTAACTATCGGATATGTGAGGTCGTTCGTATTAAATAAATCACAGTATCATAACAGATGCATATGCAACAAGTCTCAGGCGGCCCTTAATTCATAAATGAATGCAAGCGTAATTTGTTATTGCATTGTGTTGTCCTACTCGTGGACGTTGTGCGGCTTATTCAATTACAGTTAGTGATTATTTCCCCCGGCATGGCCTCTACAGCGACGTGGTTTTGGTTTTTATAATTTTACTGCGCAGTTAAACGTGTACGAGGAGCGTATTTAGGATTACTGCAACAACGCGATTAAATGAAAAAAATAAATAAATTCGCACTTGTGCTAACTCGCAGGCCACAGCGTACACACATAACATACACGTAAGTAAGGAGGAAGTTTAGGGGACACAAAATGGATAAAATTTACACTTTTCACCAGTGTAACAGTGTTTATAAAACATACCTAAATTACAGATATCAATACATCAATAATATTATTAACACACAAAGAAAAACTTATTCGTTATACTAATAATATCATACTTAATAAATTATAGTGTCAAATTTTACTGATTTAGGTGCAAATATAATACATTGAATATTGATACTTGCTTCTTTATAAAACTGTTTTAAAATATATGAATGTAACATAAAGCTTATGAAAATGTTGGCGACTCTCTTTTTTTATTCTGAGTGGAGTGAAGAAGCTAATTGTTTTACAATGATGTTAATTTCTTTTTATTTATGTTTTTGAAATCACTTTTTCCTATAGAAATACTTTTCCAAAAGTTTTACACAATAACTTTTTAGGTCAAAAGTTATACCCAGGTAGTAGAGAGGTATTTAGTATTTAGAGAGGTTATTTAAAAAAATTTCAATAGTTTTTCCAAAAATGAGGAAAACCAGTCGAAAAATTAAGAAAAAATAGAAGAATATGTCGTAAATGAGATTTTCATAAAATTGATTTTATTAATTTCATTGTAACTGCGAAACTAAGAAGACGAGAAACTTTAAATTTTCACAGCTTACCAACAATAGTCCTAATACAAATGGGGAAAAATTTTAGGCAAGAAAGCCGGATATACTTCGTTCTTCGGTTCAGATACTCTTGGTGGGCGTGTTGAAAATGATGACTAATAATATTTGTTGTATTATTAACTCTCTTCATTCAGAATCGTCTTATTGAAAAAATTATCTACCGTTTCTTTAAAATTCAACAAACCCATCAAGAGTATCTGATCCGAGGAGCGAAGAATACCCGTGGTGCAAAGTATGGTGCGGGTTTTTTTACATTTATGTGTTCTAAATAAACGTATTTGAGAGGTTAATATTTATTTTTATACTACATAAAGTATTCCAAGAACATGGTTCAGTTGATTTCATCTCATTATGTTTGATCGAATAGATGGATATATTATTATTATTATTTATTTTATTTACCATAAAAATTTTTACAATAAAATAGACAAAATATGTAATGTACAATGATGGATCTCCTCTCAAGCCAATGGCTGTGCGAGAGGAGAGAGATTCTAAACTAAAATATAAACAATATAATTAAAACAATAAGCATACAACAAAATTTATATGATTAAATATATACATCTATAAAAAAAAAGTTGAATGTTTAAATTTTAAAATATTAGATATAACTTAGAATTGGATAATGATATTGTATGTTTTAAAAATAGGTACTTACAACACTGTCTTTTGTGAATATTATACAATATTTATTTTTAATAACCTCGTTTTTAAAATTTTTTTTGATGATTTGTAGACCTCTATTGCTTAATTTTAAAAAACTATTCCACAGTATTTTAGTGCTTCAAAATCCGTAGTGTCTAACGATCTATAAACCTGCGCCTCTAACATACCACACACATGCTATTTGTAGTTTTTTACGTGCGTGTAGTGTGAGTTTGTATATTGGGTAGGCGGACGCGTGACCGGTCGATATACCGTTAAGAGAATTAATCGTTTTTACGTTTTTTATTTTTTTCTGTAGTCTGTTCCGGTTATTTCCTCGTGTCTCGCTCCGACGTATTCGATAAATCTCGAAACCAGTTTGGCGATGGAGTAGGGAGGAAACACTCGTGCCTGTCCCCTTTTTGTTTTCGTCCTCGGCGACCGAACACCGCGTAGAAAGTTCTGGTAAAACTGAGTTTATCGCCACCGCCGCCCATTCTCGTAAACTTTCGCGGTGATTTGAACGTAATCCTGTCGTTTCCGTGGACTATAACTGCACGACACTTGGACGGTTTTCACGCGGGGGAAAAAATAATTTTTTCAAATTTCTATAAACACATTTTTATAAGCTTTTCTTGAATTTACCGTTTTCGAATAATTGAATACAAAATTCCGCACTTTTTCATAAAACTGTTTCTACTTATTTTCGTTTGACTCATTATAGTTAACAACACTAGTTAAATAACGTTTTTTTTTTTTCTTAAACTTTTCTAAATACTTTGGGTATAATATAATATTATATGTTTTGGTGTAATGTGTGTGTTCGCAGTTGGTGAATATACTTATAATCGCTGGTGTATTTCGACACAGACCAAAATTCATCGTAAATCATGCAGAAATTATCTTTATGAAGCAGAGTTGATAAAAATCATGATTAAAAAAAAAAAAATCTGTTTAAATCGTTTAAATTTAAAACATATTTTTTTTTAAATGATTTTTTTCAACTGTTTTAAACATTTTTTAAATCACGATTTCATAGAGTTTAAAACAAGATAAGGCAATTTATTATGTAAGTAGGTAAAAAACCGAAAAAAACTAATTATTATAGTATATATAAAAAAAATTTTGAATATTTTTATGCGAAAACGTGTACACATAAAAAATAAAAATGATCATCATTGTAAAAACACTTTTCTTCGCTCTACTCAGAATCTAAAATCTAAAAAACACATTATGAATTGATCACAGTTGAGATTAAATTAAGTTGGTGCCGTTTAAGGAGCATGTAGGTATAGGATTTTAATAAACCAATTGCTTCATTAATATCAGGTGAAACTCAAGTTATTATTATTTACCATGTAAAAACTATGAATTATAATATAAAACCATTAATGAAACTCATAAAAAGTCTGGCCATAATATTATTCATAAATAACATTTTAATACTTTGTCATTTTATCATTATAATAAATAAATAAGAAATTATATAAACGCAAAACAATTATGATTTCATGGAATGTAATAAAATTGAATAGCATAAAATTATAAATGCAATTTCAACACCCATCAACATACCTATTGTGTAAATGCAACACCGGCTAATGTAATGTCCGCATAGTAAGGTACTTGGATAATAGAGACACAACAGTCATCGAAATTGTAAATGTCAACAATCACATCCGACTGTCAACATTCACTGCTATGCGGTCAAACACCTTAACATAATAACTATAGCGGTGTGAACTAATGCTAATTATAATATTTAGTCTATTATATCCACCCACTATTGTATACAGAAATACATATTCAAAACTAAAAGTTATAA
>JAIPRM010001276.1:0-20000 GCA_025469315.1 Stegophylla sp. TES_Ste_2020 | reverse complement strand
ATAGGCACAACTAGGGGGGGGGTTCAAGGAGGACTTTAGCACCCCAAGACTCCAAATAAGCATTCCCAAAAATCCCAAACACAAAATAATAATAATACAAAATAAAAAAAAAATTTTTTTGTATTGGGTCAAAATCTAATATGGGATTACATAATTTTGTGTGTGGCTCGCAACATTATTGGGGTTGGCCACTTCTGATCCAGAGTCAAATTTTTAAAAACAATAGCTTCTTCGTTCCACTCAGACTCTAAAATAAACAAACAAACATTATTGTAAAATACTAGATTTTACACTCCACTTAGAATAAAAAAAAAAAAATTGTAATATTTTATCTACATACATACATTTTGTTTAAATATAGTAATTTATTCTAAGACGAAAACGCAGAAAATTCAAAATGATTTACCTCAGATTTAGAATGATTAGAAGAAATATAATAAAAAAAATAATTTCTAGATTAGCCGTTTATCTATAGATAAGTCCCCGAACACTGTTTGTATACTAATTAAACCCTCTAAACACCTCCTTTGTACAGCGGACGAAATTTCGTTCCTGCAAGATACACGTCTGTAGTGTGTGTCCGTAAAACAGAGGTTTTTCCGTATATTATTTGCGCTTGCTGCGCGCTATACTCGCACAGGTACCTCAGTTTTCCCGGGATTTTTTTATAGGTCACGCGTGTTGTATTAATATACGTAAACACGGATTTAAGACTCGAGTGGTGTGCGTGCTCGTTTATGGTACACAACATCGCATTCGACTGCTGCAGACGTCTGGCGCGAGGTTCACGGCAATTATGGCGCAGGCGTAACGAGCGAGCGACGGGAAAAAGTTAAAAATGATCACTGTGTTTGCATACGTACAAAATTTCTTCGAGTGTGACATTCCTCGCGATCGAGTCAAAATTCCAATGCTTTTCATTTGAAATACGAAGTGTGTTACTAGTTAACATTTTCAATCAATAAACACACTTGTGGTACATCATAATTATTATTGTTGTTATAATTGGGGATGAGAATTCAATGTAGTAAAAGTCCTTAAAAAAATTGCACTTGAAATACCAAAAAAATGTGGTATACAATGTCAAAAAAGTAAGCGCTTGAAATTCGTAATTTAATATTTGTGTCCGTATCAGTTGTACGTATGAATAAAAATTATTCAATACATTTACGTAATGTGTAAAAAGAAAGGTAAAACAGGTGGATCGCCCATCCCTTGTGATTAAATTTTTACAAACTTAGGATTTATATCACAGTATTTAAATCAGACTAGATTGTGCACTCTGAGGAAAAAACAAGCAAAACAAAATTGCCTTGATGGTTATTTATATAATTACCAATATGTTTAAATTTAAAATATATTTTTTTTAATAATTCAATTTTTATTTTTATTTACAATTTTTTCACAGAAATATGAAGAGTCAGGCAGAGGACCACGTGATTTGACGCAGAATGCCCCATATGTTTTTTTGTTAACTTTATGACTTACTTTCAATGGATTTTCTTCTCCCCATAAAAAATGTCTGCCTGCATCATTGTTAAAGTAGGTGACAAACCAAAATCCCCCCTCCTTGCCATCAACGCCTATGGTGCGAAGTACGTTTTTTTAAACTCGCATAATATTTTCCTTTTAAAATTTATCCAAGTCTTTACTTTTTAAGCTGTAAGTTTTCAGGTAACTCATAAAATATCTATTATTTATTCTATATTCAATTAATTGATTTTTATTCATAACGTTTTTCGACGAGTAAACTCATTGACTTTAATATTATTTTACTATAAAATATTTAATTAATCGTAAAAAGTTTCAAAAAACCATTTCTAAAATGAATATTTTACTTTGCATATTTTTAGTGTATATAATTCCAGTAGATATTGCAAACATAGTTACAAATAGATAATAACGAAATGCGTTTGAAGTTTTCTGAGATCTATATTTTTCTTTTCACACTGTATTTGTCTTTTGCTGGATCATTTTTTAGCGAGCACGACGAAGAATAATCTTTTTGACTTTCTAATTTTTGTTTGGATATATATTTAGTAAAAGTTTCAAAATAATGTATTCACACACACACAAAACAATTTGAATCTTTACGTATCAATTTAAGCGAATCTTTTTTCGTTCAATTTTGAAAACATTACAACGACAACACTAAAACGTTGCTAACTTTTAATGGCTTTTTCACAGTTATAATTTTCAATTACATTAAAAGCAGTAATGCGTCCGTTTCTCCGTGCAGTCAGTATAAATACATGGTAATTTGTTGTTTTAATTCCGAAATTACAGCATAAATATGTATACGCGGCTTAGGGGTGCAAAACGAATCACTCAATCGATCAAAGCGAATTGTACATTTGTACATCGTGGATTTTAACGACTGTAGCCGGTATAAATAAGTGTTTTTCGTTCATAATGAATCGTTGAAAAATTACGAATGCAACGAATTTACAAATTAATTGAAATCTCATTAATATATTGTTTCAGGACATTATTGACGCGTATTTTCGTTTTTGTGTGCATAATAATATATATTATATTATTTACCCGTGGGCTCGTGGGTGGTGTGATTGTGAGAGGCAAAGGGGAGCGAAATTGTTACTTAAAATATGAAGTATCTATAAATAATTATAATTGTTTTTCTTATAATTTATAATATTGAATATATATGTATATGTTACGGTTTAAGTCCGAAATTGGCTAATGTGAACATTATCTGGATAATGCATAAAAAAGTTAAGAAAATGACCTAAAAGTAAAAAATTGTCAGAAAATTCAAAATAAATTTTCTTATTCTAATTTAAAAGTATATATATACAATATAGGTAATGGATTTGTGATTATAGAAGCATCGCACAGCAACTTCTGAAAAAAAAAAAAAAAAATGCAAAATACATAGAAATCCCAGTGCCAATCATAATACTTTTATATAATTCGCTTTATAAAATCATTGTCAACTTAATTTTTAGACGACGAAAAATTCGTTGGGTAAATTGGATGTGTGGGTGAGTGTTATATATCAATTAATATTTTTGTGCCACACAAAAAAGGTTTGCGAACCCCTGGTTTATTTCCACGCCTCGCCACTGATAGTGTATAACAACATTGTATTAATTAAAAAAACTCCAGCAAGCTGAGAGGGAGGAAATAATAATATAATCTGAATCATCGGTGCGTAAAATTATGGAAATTTATGCATAAATAATACAATATTATTATGATGTAGTGTCGTCGCTCACCCGCGTTACTATTGCTGTGTGGTATTACCATTATAATCACTATATACGTTCCGTTATGAAGTATAATTTACTAAATAGTGACGATCACGAGTGGCTGTCACGAGTGTGTTTCCTTCGGTGGTGTCGGGGACCGAGACGCTATTTGCTGCATTCGGTCTAATGTCTATATTATTATGTAGTACACGGAAACATGTATAATGTAACACACACAATAGAATACATCATTATTCATAATATGAGGCCTGAAAAACCTCAAAATTCGTTGGTCAATTTTTTATTTATTTTTTTTACGACCAATTTTTTTCAATCTATACTCATAAAAATTTTAATTTTAATTAATAATAAAAATAATTATAATCGTTTTCTGTGTTGGAAAAATAAACGATATAACTATAATTATAATTGGTTTCAAACCGTTTTCATGTCAGATATTTTTTCCATTTTTAATTATGCATTTTTGATAATGTACATTATATTATTAACATCAAGTGAGATACCTGTTGATAAGAATTATCATCTTGAAGTTTATATCACTCTATAGGAATTAAAAACTCTTCATAAAATTGGCAATCACTAGTGTTTTATTTTTCAAACAAATTTCAATACGAAATTTAAAAGAGGTTTTTCCAAGAACAAGTTAATATACACGTATATAAAAAAAAAAAAAAACCACGCAACAATAACCTTTACTTTAAACGTTTTGTTATCGTTTTCCGGGAAAACGAAATTTGAGTTACTATACTCACCGATAAAAAATACTGTAAACCAGTAGATTTGGTTTTTAATTTAAAATTAGAGATATTTATTTATTTATTTATTTATTAATATAAACGGACGCGAGTCCTAAAACATAATAATATTACATTGTGAGTTAAAAAAACACATTAATACGTAAAACAATAGTTAATAGTTTCAACTTAAAATTAGAGAAAGAAAAAAAAAATAATAATAATAATAAAGCTAAATTAGAAATAGAATACAAATCAAATATAGAAGTTATTATTTAAAGGGTTTTTCAGTATTTTGATATAAATTATCAATTTTAATTTTTTTCAGTTTTGAAAATCATTAAACAATATTTTGATTTTTATAACATTTAAGATTTTTAAAAGATTTTTAAAATCGATTTCAATCCTTAAAAGGCCAAGTGAAATACAACGGGTTCGTAATTTACCGAACCCGACCTCAACAAGAAGTGCGCAGAAGATTTCGAGTCCGGAACATTACTTAACTCCCGCCAGGTGTTTTCCGTTCAAAATCCTGATTGTTACTATTATACTTGTACGTCGTATCCGACGAGCACAAGACCGGCGAAAAACTGTTCTCGGACATTAATTTGAAAACAGCTCTTTCCGCCGCATCGAATCGAGTCAACATCGATTTGTTTTAACGCCTGTTTAAAATAAGTACACCTGTATGCGCGTGTCTGTTTAAATAGTCGTCCGAGAGCTGATTATAATGCCGTATAGGCGCGTTCGTGAATATAAAATTTATTAATTAATATTTGTTAAGTTTTAAAAGCGATTAGATCTTATTCAGTCGATATATTATAATATTATATTAGACACTGATCGACCGTGTGTGAGATGCACGATTATTTACCGTGGGACGACGTCTATACGTTTTTAATAAAATTTTCAACTCGTCGCTAATTTTTTTTTACCCCGTTCGCGGTTAACGCGGTTCATCGCATGGTCCACATGTTACGAATTTATTTCCATTTACAATATAGGTGCTTACGTATTTTTCAATGCGTCTCAGTCCTATGCCACCCTCGATATGGCGGCATATCAATCATACTGAATGCGGTGTTTTCGAAATTAATTCTGATACAAATTACAATTTGGTGACATAAATTTCGGAAAAAAAATTTCTCTCAAAAAAATTAAAAAATAATCTTTTCTTGGAATTATTTTTCTCAAAATTTCTAGCTTTTATTATTATATTATTTTTACTTTTATTATTATTTCTAGCTTTTAGCTGTTTAATGAAGATATTAAATAGCTATAATAAAAAAAAAAGTAAAGTAAAGTATAGACAAGAAAGCCGGACATATTTCGAACCACGGACTATATAACATCGGATAGCCATGAATAAACAACAGTCTCATTCGGTTGAAATTTAAAATAAAAGGTTTGATTATGAACTGCCGTGCAATTTTGTTATTTTCACGGATGGCCTTGTGAAGTCGATTAAATGGATTTCCGGAGGTCATCCGGACGAGCTATATGAAAATTATGCAAATTAAGTTAATATCGAAATTGCCTCTGATTATTTCTGCGGCAAATTTAAACCATTAGTTACTTATGACGCGGGTCGTCTTTAAAACGGAATGGTGCAAAAACACGAACGTACACATCGATAAACGAATTCACTGAGCAGGTAGGTACAAATACGTACAAAATACGCGGTTCGCCGTAAATTAATTTCACTGTTCACGACGTCTCGAGCGAACACGCCAATAAAACGGATCGTTATTCCGAACAAAAATAATTAGAAGAGTAAAAGTTCTCAAAACAGTGTTGATGCAGATACCTGATTGAAGCGTGACACACAGTGTTTCACTAAATAACTTACAAATGTTTCAAAAAATAGAGTTTGGATTTTATAGCAATTTCCATTTTTTTTTTATATTGGTCTAAATCGAAGGTGTGTATTTTACTTACTTTATTCTACTACTTAGAATGAAATGTACGAAATTTTATTTTGCTTTTTTTGTGTTTTTTTTTGTTTTTAAGTAACGTAATTTTCAAAATATGTCTTAAATGAACGCATATTAATGGTTAATATTACAATAATTACTAAAGGGTTTTGTTTTTTACATTTGCTTTTTTGCTATTCACTTAAAACATAATTTTTTGAGCTATAAACTCGATTTACGCAGCATATAATAAAATTCATGCAATTTCATTTTGATTTTTTTTTAGCTAGTTTTGTATTCTTGGTACATTTTTTAGATTCTGAGTGAGCAAAGAATGTATTGGTTTTACAAATCTGTATGAATTTTTCTCTGTATATATGGAAGCATGATTTCTGGTAGAAATATTAGTCCAAAAGTTTCCATCAGTAACTCTATAAATCGGAAATGTCTCGTTGGTATTTTTGGGGAAACACATTTTAAAATTTTCAACACTATTTTAAGCGCATGCTTAGACTGCTAAAAAATTGCCAAAAAAGTCCTAACCCGAAACTTATAAATTTTATTTTATTTTTTTAACATACCTTCAAAAATAGTAAAGCTAGAAAGTTGAAACTTTCACCAAATACTGAAAATAGTCACACGCATACCTCATAAAACTTTCAAACATATTTGACCAATTTTGAAGTAAGTACAGAACTTTGAAAATATTGGAAATTTCTCGTTATTTGTAAGTTTTAGATTCTGAATGAAGTATGAATATTTCTGAATATTTTGGATATATTTTTTTGAAACTTAATTTTTATTTTTTTATTTATTGAATAAAATAAAGCAATGTAAATTTGAAAAATAACGCGTTCCATACTATATTTCGATAAAAGGAATGAGTTCCAGGAATACGTTCTATACTTTGTTTTGATAGAAGAAACGAGTTCCCTGGAACGTGTTCTTTCCCCACACTGAGTCTAACACGGAGCGAAGAACACCCACAGTGTGAATATACGAGTTTGTCCAGTTCGTTTTTCATTTTTTTTTCTATCACAATGACGTGTAAAATGTTTACGGAATTCGATAGGACTGTCAGGTACGACTTTAAGTTTAAACTTACTTCTATTTTTATCAGTCGCTTTATAATACATATTAATCTGCGAGTTGAGCTTTTGTTCGAAAATAGAATTTAATATTTTATGTAAACAAATCTTATGTTTTAAATTCGGCAATGAGATGTTTACACAAGTCTCATATTATCATGTAATGACTTGTTCCTTGTTCGGTTTAATAAAATAAAATTACATTTTATTGTCGTGTCCGAATTCGAATTGAAATTTTATGAACAAAAATAATTGACTATAAAGAAAGCTATTTTGGAAATAAAATTAAAACCGTTTTCGACAATCGAGTAGAAAATAATTTTTATTTACGGAAAGTCATTAATATTACATAAGTATAATATTTGTTCTTCTCGTTGTCTTTTGGCTCTTTTCCCATTTGTTACAATATCATATTATGTAGTCGTTTAAATATAATTAATGTAAAACGAAAATAATCTTTGAACCCGTCCTTCGGAATATGAACGATAGGAAAAAAGCGTCTAATTGGATTAGAATTGTCGAGTGAGTCGGAGAGATTATTATGATTCAATAAGGAAAACCATTCATAACATTCGAGTACCTGTTGTTACTTACAATTTATTCGTGAACAATACAATTGAATAATGAGTACACTCTAATAACTAACTCCCAGGAAATGCAATATCGGTGCATATTGCAAATGAAAAGTTAGAAACACCGAGTTTTGGTAAATGAGAAAACACGTTTTGTAACATTGTACCCTAGTGATAATAATGATAATGAATTATTATTACTTATTTTAGTCGTTTTGAGAATACAAAATTATATTTCGTTTGAGACAGGCAACACATTTACACGAATGTCTATTAAGCGTAGTTTACGCGAATAAAAGGTAAATCGTTTTTGACAAGTACAGGTACATCGTATAAAATCATTGTATGTGACATCATCAAAATATTTTAACTAAAAATAAAAAGTTGACATACACCATGAGTATTCTTCGCTCCTCGTGTGGTATACTCTGTGTGGGTATGTTTAATTAAAAAAAAAAAAAATAAATAAATAAATCCAATAAAATCATTCTCAGCGGAATTTATGTTACGATGGTTACCAACGTTAAAAATAAATATAATTAAAAAATAAACATTAATTTACTATTGTATTATCATGATTACCATATAAATGATGTAAACGTGAAAATATAATATAATTAATAAAAATAAATTAATTGGTTGCCATCAAATTTTCTATAGCAACGAAATAAACAATTAAAACGAAATAAAATAACGTGAAAACACATTTTATGCTGTATAATAATTTGGAATGATTTGAATTTAGAATAATGACCTCTTTAAAGTACCATTGAGAGGCGAATTCTGATTAAAATATAGTTACTTATCGAAACTTTTTGACAAATATTTCTATACAAAAAAAGTGTTCACTAAGGAAGAAAAAAATAAACATTATTGTAAAATCATAAGTTTTTTCCTCCGCTCAGAATCTCAAATATTATCGAAAGTTTTCAAAACTTTAAAGTATGCAGTTTTGACGAAAACTGTTTAAAATGATAAAAAAAAAATGCAAAATGAAACTAGCATATCATTAATTTTAATCTCCAACATGTGAAACGGATTTCTATCCTACTTGGCTATTTTTCGAATTTAATCAAAATAAAAAAAAAAAAATTATATATATATATATATATATATATATAATGGTTTACTATTTTAACCTTATTCATCCCTATTGTATCCGAGTGTCTTTTATTAATTAAAAACGATTTTTCTAATGGCAGACGTAATGCGGCTTAAAAAAACTGAAAACGGGCTTTAAAAAAAACGCCAAAGTGTATTGCAAATTGCGGTGCAATTATCTACACTAAAATAAAAGGTAGTTTTGTACGTTTTAATACTACTCTAAGGTAAATAATGTAAAATAAGAAGACATCGTGGGCAAAAGGAACCTGCAAAGACGACAAATCAGATGTTTTATTTGGGTTCAGTTCAGTCATAGGAATGCACAAATTGTTAATTCGTAGTTGTAAGTAATCATATTTTGTAAAGTTAAGGAAGAAATTGAATTACGTTACCTACAGTCAAATTCGCTTATAACGATCTTCAAGAGACCTAGAGAATCAGATCGTTATATCCAAATTACAAAACAAATTTGATTCTTTTGAAAATGTATTTATTAAATAAATTTGTTACTGTTACTTATTAATTTTTATATTTTAACCCATTTATTATTACATTATTATTGTTCTAAAATTGTTTATTCAAATTTATTCAAAATTATAATTATTCTAGATTTAGAATCTAAGTCATGATAATGACTAGATTTCTTTATGTATCTTAATAAATTAATGTGACGTCACTTGAATAACGCTTTTTTTTTAGTCATTTGATTTTTATAATATTTTAGACAGCATTGATTAATTGACATTCAACTCTTGGTAAAAATGTAACTAGAAACACAATTTTCTTAAGCATTCTAATATTTACTCTATAAACAAAAGCAAAACAACGGCGACTTTTATTCAACATTTTTGACATATACTGATAGAAATGGTTACCGAGACGCGTATTATGCAATACACTTGTCAATCCGTTACCGATGAGATTAAGAACTATCGCATTAGATGGAATCCAATTTATTTTATAATTTTACCAATAAAACTATGTATGTACTTACATTAACATTGCTATACACGAATATAAAAAACAATTTTCATTTTAAAAATGAGTGATCAATTTTATTTTCAAAACTATTTATCGTATAAAGTTTATAATAAGTAAATATATTAAAATGTATAGTAAAATTCAAATGATGAAATAAACATATTTAGATATTTGTAATGGAACAAAAACGCTTTTTAAATGCCCCACGTAAAAAAAAAAAAAAAAAAAAGTATGACATTGAAAATTAGGAAATATTCATATTACAACACGTGTTAAATCTTTTTGGAAATCTGCCATTTTACCGTGACAACAACACATTAACAATTTATAAGGTAATAACAATTTAATATCACTTTACCGTGTGAGTTAAGTACCTACTCGATACAACTGCACAGAGTTATAAGTTGAGTAACTCTATATTCAATTTTTTTATTTCTTTTTATTATTTATACAATATATGCATATCGCACAGTGTAATTAACTCGCGCGGTATATTTTAATCTAAAATATTTTGTCGCATAAAAAAAAAAATAGGCGTGAAATTCACACTGACGATAATATTTTTTAGGACGAAAAATAATCTCATTTAGGGTCGGTCGGAATATGATATTATTATGATGCCGGGTCGATGGTAATTTACAAACAAAAAAAAAAAAAAAGATGTTATTAAATAATAATTATTATTAATAATAATTAAATTTTGAAAAAAAAAAAAAAAATGTTCACCGTCGGTTGTACCGTTAAAATGTTGACATCCACTTCGCTTCGTAAACCAAAAATATCATCCAATTTTCTCTACAGTAAGTTACGAAAAGTGGACCATAAGCATTAACAATAATTATGTTTAATATGTATATTTCGGCGCAGTGAAATTTATATTATTTATTATCGTTAATGTTGAGCGTCATTATTTTGCGAATATGACGGAAAAAAGTGTATTTATTGCGTTGGTAAAAAAAGAACACAACAGAATAAAAAAGTAAAATTAAGTACAGACAAGAAAGCCGGACATACTTAGCACCACGGATATTATTCGCTCCTCGGATCAGATACTTTCTGTGGGTGTGTAGAATTTTAAAGAAACAATAAATAATTGCTTCAATAAGACGATAAAATCGATTACCTGTCCTAATGAATTATTACGATTTGAAAAGAACGTTCATAATGAGTTTAAATAGTTCAAACTACTGTTCTTTGTAATGATATTAAACTTTTGTCAATAGTTATACTTTAATGTAGTTTTCGACTAGAAGAAACATGACGTAGAATTTTTAAACGTTCAGGATAAATGCATTTCTTTTCGTGTTATGATCAAAGACGAAGAGCTCGAATATCGTAACAGTTCGTTGATCAAAGACAGTTTTCGTATAAAATAAAGATAGGAAAATCACGAAATTTTAAATACAGTTTTATTTAAAACGATCGTTGAAAGATATATCGTTTATTTATTTAAGAAGATTTTCCATTTAAAATAAAATATATTAGGTAAATTAATTAATAATATATTTAGCTATGCGATTAAATACATCAAAAATATTGTAAACTGTTTCAGTGCTCACCATCCTAAACATTTTTTAAACGGTATTCAAATATGACTCGCAGAGTATATGCTAAGTATTTGTTAAAAAATTAAATTGGTGTACTTGGTTTTTTGGGACAATTATGAATTAAGTGAACGTCTGAGATGATGACAATTCAAACGAACGGGGTTTTGCTCCTTAACCTTGAACGAACTCACTCGAGAGCTCGTACTTATATAATATTATTTCAAATGTATTTTTATGCACCCTCGACTCTCTAGAGTGTACGCGAAACCGAAAACTACTGTCGATGTAAGAAGAAAATATGTTTAAGTTTCAAAATACTAAAAGAAAGCTTTACTGTAGTTCTGCACGACGATTTTTCCTTATGTTTTCACCATCAAACGTGTTGTCAATAGAAACACTGTTTTACAAACAAAAAACGAGGAAGGTCAGTTTTCATTGGTCCTCGAATGTTTAATCGCTGGGTGGTTAATTATTTATTCTATTGGTTTTTTAAGTTAAAATGTTTTGTTTCATTGTCGTTATAAAACTATATCGTTATGCATGCGGTGTGTACATAATATCGCTGTTTATGATATGTAAAAGTGTAATTGGTACGCACGAACATTTCCTGAAAATTGATCATAAAAATGTATTATATTATTAATATTTTGTGCAATAAAAACCTATTGTCATAAAGTAATCTGTGTTGTTTTGTTGTGTTATTCCAATTTCGAACCTGCCGTTTCGTTAGGACATTTTAAACCATGAATGGTTTTAAATTAATATTTATTTTATAAAATAAAATAGTATTAATTTTTATAAAATTATAGTAAAAGAAAGACACGGCTGGGCAATAACGAGTTAAAAATTAAGTTACTGTTACATTTATTTCTACAATATATATAGTAATATACCAATTAATTTTTTTGCAGTCACGTTAAGTTAATTTTCATTTACTATAGAAATGTTGATAAACAAATCGTTTTCATCAAGAAAAAAAATATATAAAAATCGAAAATATTAGGTATATTTTTTAAATAAAGTATTCAGTGTCGAAGTATTGAATACTTTTCCAATTCGTTTTTAGCATTCTATAATATAATGCTGGATTCAACACTGCCAGTAACATATGCTTATTAACTCGTATCAAAAATTTGTATTTTGCAGTTTTGATATTGATTGTAAGTATCGAAAATAGTAACATATTTTTAATATAGTTAAGTTAGTTTTTTTCTGTATAACTTGGAACTTTAACTAGTTTTGCCATATGAATAAATAAAAAAAACTAGTTAAAAAAAATATGAGTAACTTTGAACTTAAAACTCAATTTGCGTTCGTTTAGATTAATTTAAATAGTAAAAAAAAAAAAAATTTAGCTTGCCAAACTTTGGTAAAAGGAATATTTTTTCATTGGTATCAAATTATAACTATAAAATATCGAAAATAGGAATAATACTCGTATAAGTTTCATTTATAATTTCAACTATAAATAAATATTGTAAGTGGTAAGTGAGGTAAAGTAATTAAAGCACATTTTTTCCATCACACGAAACGATATCATATATAAGTTCATTAACTTCAAGATCAGTTTTTTTTTAATAAGTATTTCATTTAATAAAATGTTGTACTGTACCTACAATTCATAATTAAAAATAAAAAGTGTCACATGAATCCTACATTATCAAATGGCAAAATCGTCACGTCGTACGGAGGTGGTGGTTATGACTGTAACGTTTGAATACGATTGAAGTCATCAAGGGCGTTATCGAATTATTAATTAAAAACGCATTGTACCTTTAAACGTTGATAATTAATTTTCGCGACGAGTGAAGGAGTGGGGAAAAATAAAAGAAAAAAGTGTACGAAAAGATATTTGAATAGTAGTGAGTAGTGTACAGTTAAAAGCTCGGTGATTATTACAATTACATCACGTTCCGTCGTTAACGATTCGGTCCGTCCTAAAGACGATGACGAACGATAATTATAATCAAGATTTTAATTATAAAAACCATTAGTAAATGAATAATTATTGGTAGTAAAAGAATCACACTGCAGCGAAGCAAAAAAAAAAAAATAAAAAAAAAGGCGTTAGAAGTATAGAGAATAACGCGAAGGCAATAAAAAAAAATTAAAGCCGTCCAAAGTCTGGACTTTAAATCCGATTGTTAGAATACACTCGTAGGGACCAGAAATTTTTTTGAATACATATATATTATATTGTAAATATATTATATGTATATATATTATATTTGTAAATAAATACGTATTTTTTTTATTTTTTAAATACTCGCTGTCTACTGATCCGTATTGTTCGTTTTTTAATTGTAAAAGTTTTCAACGACTACTTCGTAGTGCTGACCGATGAAGACGACAATTTTACTATTGCACATTATTTTTCTCGTTTTGCAGTATTTCGATTCCACAAAATTGATCGTAGACTGTTATTATTATTATTTTTTTTAAATAAGAGTTTCAAAAGTCACCGGTTCGATAGACAGTTTTTGGTACAATTGTTCAAACGCACGAATAAAAAGAAATCCGTAAGGCAATGTAAGTTCCTTCTTCATCTCACTTTACGTTTCGGACAAGCTGATAGGTTGATGATGACTGTATAACATGGTATAACGCTTTTGAAGACAATTTTCGGACGGTTAGCTGATGGGACTATTGCTGGACATTTGAAAAACATTAGTGAATTTTATTCGATGTACCTATTATAATAGAAAAAAAAAAGTTAGTTCTATAAATAGCTCAAAACCCAGGTATTCCCATAAAGAGACAAAATGTCAATTACACTTATTACTGAGAGATTGACAATTTATTAATTTATAAAACTAGATTTGTATTGCTTTTTTCATTTTTAATAAGACATTTATTACCTCATACACACACACGCACGTATATGGCATACCCAACATTTTTAAATTTCATTTTGTTACATTTATATCCTTATCGTTAATTATTATTATTATTATTATATACGTAGTATTTGAAGCTTTCGCTCAGAATTGTTTTATATTAAAGAAATAATTTATTGTTTCTTTAAAATTTAATACACCCAACAAGAGCTTCTCATACGAGATGCGAAGAATACCCGTCGTGCGAAGTATGTCCGGCTTTTTCCAATTGTAACGTTCACTATTCCAAGTATATTTCGGGTGTATACGGTGTCTCGTTTTAATGCGATATTAAATAATAATTTCTCGTCTATTCGTTAGCGCATATTTTTATGTTATAATATTTTGTATGGGAAATAACGACCGTAAACAAATATTTAAATTAAAGTGCCGCGACATAATTGTGAAACTGTTAAAACTATTTTAGTAGATTTCGGAGCGTATTCTCTTGATATCCGGGGACGTTTATCTGGGCCGGACGTTTAAAAATTTGGCACAAACCTATATTGACGTAAAAGGAATTGCCTTAGTTTTTTGGCATTCATTTTAATTTACAGCACAAACGTTTACACTTCCGAAACTTTAATCGCTCGTTATTCATAAAAATAGTGGACGAAATATAATTCTCGAATTTGGCCCTCGTTCCGCGCGGCGGCGAGCACGTGAATAAAATATAGATATCGTGTCATCTATACGCTGGTCGGTATTGCAACACGATTTTAATGAATTTATTCGAAACTTTGCATATCGTCCGACCGCGCGTTGATTTTTTTTTTATGGTCGGTCGTACACGGTAGAATTTCCGCAACGCTTTCTATTTGTATATTATTTTATAGTTTTATTTTACTAAAACAAACACCGATTTTCCATCGAGTTAAAGTTCGAGTTAAACGTACAATTAAAACGTATTTAACGTGTTCAACTGTTTAAGCGAGTTCGGGAACTAATTATAAGGAAACTGGCAACGTAAGTTCTGGCACACTCGGTCCAGTAGTTTCTGAGATAATCGAGCGTATATTCCCTCCGGTGCGTATACACAACAATCAAACTACAACGGTATCTGGCTTCTTTATTATTTTAATAAAGATTATGCTCGTGTAAGCTAGATAATTGGCTAAATAATTCCCACAGTTTAAGACTATTTTTAACAGCTGTCAAATTGTACATTCTAAGTAGAGCGAAAAATAGAACTATGAAAATAATATTTTATGTTTAACGTTTTTCGTAAGTTTTTATTGCATAAACCTGTTAACCCCTTGACACTTAAACCCGAAAATTGAATACAAACATACTCTTAACTATAACACTGACGGCGGCACTGAAAAATATCGAAAATCAAAGTCGACATTTTATTTTATAGCCCGCTTAAAGTTTAAAAAATTGTATAAAACTAGTCACTTTTATCAATCAAAACCTCAAAGAACATTTTTTTCTTAATCTGGTAGAAATTTTCTTTTACCCAAAATATTCCTTTACACACGTTTTCATGAAAGTTGGCTCTATGGATAATTTTTTACAAACGTTAAAAGTTTAAATTTTGGCTAAAATGAAGGTCAATCCAAATAATCGCTTTCTTTATTACTACGTTACATATTATACAAAATGTATCATTGACTGGAATGAAATGAATATGGATTATTCTATGATTAAATAATAATTGTTAAACACCTTGAATAAACATATATATTTACATACTGGCAATTATTATTGTATATTAATTAAAGTTCTGTCCAGAGTAGATTTATTGAAAAAATGATTTATCGTTTCTTAAAAATTCAACTCGCCCACCAAGAAAATCCCATCCGAGGAGCGAATAATATCCATAGTGCGAAGTATTTTGCGAAGTAATTTTTTTTTTTTACTTTTGAAATTTCTTATCATCTGTGCTAATACAGCAAATTTAAGTGTATTTAAAAAAGTCAATAGTCTTATTCACGTAACCAAAACATACTAAATTACATTCTAGGCATATATTTAGTAATAATTTTAGAATAAAAATAAAAATTACGACGCGGTAATACCGGAATTAAAATCGACTTCAATATTTTACAATTGGGAAAAAGATCGTATTTACCGAAATGTCAAATTTATTTCATGTTAGACTGATTAGTTTCAAACGAAAATCGGTTCTCGTCCGTTACCCATATTACGATTTTACGACTCGAGTGCACTAGTTTCGCGTCATGTCATATTTGTATATTTTGAGATAGTCGCGTTCTCTCGACTGCAGAGAAATATCTTGTGCAGGTCCAATTGCCAATGATCATCTAAGCGTAAACCTCGTGTTTAATTATCGAACACTCGTAATTATTTCCATGCGAATATTGGGAATTCTCTGGTCTCGACACTCGTCAAACGTTCTTCTCTCAAAATATCTACAATCTACAGCATTTCTCTTATCCGAGCAGTTCGATATACAGGGTGTCCCAGGATGATTTGACAAATTAAATAACTTTTGTTATATTAATAATTTTAAACTTTTTTCTTTTTTTTTATATAAACATTACTGTGCTAAAGAAATTACGCATTTTTTTTTTAGGACTTAAATTTTTAAATTTCAAATTTTATACTAAAGTTTTAGAAAAAATTCAAAAACAACCAATTTGTGAATCTGATTTTTAGAAAAATATTGATGCTTAAATCTCATTAACAAAATATGTTAATCCGTCAAATTTCTACGATTTTTTTTTTAAGTTTGCGAATAATTTAATAATTTTGTCAAATACTGATATAAAAATGCGATTTGCATTTCAAAAGCTTCTTTTAGATTCATAATTATATTTTACAATTTTGATTTATTATTATCTATATCACATTTTAGCTTTAATATACATAAAAATAACATTGGGTTCAAGTATATACCTAGAATCTTAAAATCCGAGAGAGGAAAAAAATAAAAAAAGTTTCCAACTAAAAGCCAATAAAATTAATAAAATTCACTATTCAAAAAAACTGAAACATACATTTTAATATTTTAGGTCATTTATCGAAGGCCTTTGAATATTTCAAAGTGTCGAGGTCCCGATACAATGCATCATTTGCACCTACGGTTTATCCGGCACTGCGCACGACGTTATCAACAAATTAAACCACTAATAATTAATATTTCCTGCTATCTTATCTATAGCATGATGTACTCGATTGATTGTGTTTTTTTTTTCTATAATATTATAATCTTCCGAAGAAAGATCTAACAGCTAGATGTACGTAATGAAATATTTGTATAAATTAATTACCTAAACTACAATCAAAAATAAAATTCAAGAAATTAGAGTAGAACTTTGAACTCAAAAATTTCACAAAAATTTTACCACGATAGGTACCTTAATTTATATAAAACATAATTTGTTAAGTATTATTACCGACATATTATGTTTTTTTTTTTTTTTATTGTTACGTTATTTCGCGTGAAAAGGTTGGCTTTTTTACGGATTTGATGTAAAAATAATTCGAATGAGATACAACTAATTTACAAGAATGAAAAAGTTCTAAATTAAATATAATATGTACGTACAACAAATAATAATTTGTATTTTATTTATTTATCACTAATTAAATCGAAGTTGTGAGTTGTCGTTTTAGTACACTGTGCATTGTACAAGTTATTCATGGAAATTATCTGAAAACAAAAATGATTCTGGAAAATATAATATTTTTACTCAAACCTTTAATTTTTTCTCCAGAGTAATTTCATAAGAACGATTTTTATAATTTTAACCATTTCGTGTTAGGTCCTCCACTCGGTGGAAAAGAAAATAGAAATCGAAGAAGTCCAGTGTAATACAATTGTTTAAATTTATCCTTTTTGTTAAGAGGGTTTAGGTAATTTTTTTACACAAATGTGTTCAATTATAATAATTAAAATGTGATTTTCGCTTCTAAATTTTGCTCTAAGTGAAAACATGAACAGATATTGGAATTTACTACAGAACATAATATGCCGAAGAAAACAGTCACCGGTGATTGTGACACGTAAAAGAGTCTAGTCACGTTCGAAGTGAAATTAAGTTTTGAAGTTTGTTGAAAATTTAAATATGATGTCGTGATAGGAATTAAGGCGATGAATATCGTTAGAGTTCGTGTTTTATAAATCACTAAAGAACGCGGTCGGGTCTTGGTCTCGTATACAAGTATCGAGTGTAGAATTGACGTTCGCCAACGCGTAAATATTAGTGCAGAGTTTCCCGCACGAGGTATGGTTCGAGATCAACTTTCATTAGTTAATTAACGTACACTTGTGAAATAGTTTTACCTCTTAATTAATAAATCACGCGATGAAAAAATAACTCACTCGTGACTATAACGTGTATTCCCCTGGTGGGGAGATTTTAACCCTTACACGATATCCTCGAAAAAGTTGGCTTGACAATAAATATCTAATTTAATTTTGTATAGATACTGAAGTCGTGTTTGATTTTTTTTTTATACTAATGAATTTGTTATTTAAACGACTGATTATGATTCTGAGTGGACCGCAAAAACTAATGGTTTCATGCAAAAGTTTTTAAATTCTGAGTGAAATGAAGAAGCTAGTGTTTTCACTAATGTTTAGTTCTTGTTTTTTTCTCATGTGTGCACATTTTCGTATAGAAATATACTTCTCTTAAAGTTTCAACTAAAACTTTTTGAAACCGTATTGGCTTCTAGATGGTATTTTAAATATTTTAAAGAAGGCATTTTTCGAATTTCTCATTTTTTTCCTCAAAATTTGGGAAAATCTTATACTAAATTTGACAAAAAAAAAAAAACTCGGAAATTATGTTTTTTTAATCTAATTTTTATGAAAATTAAACATTGATAAACAATAATATGAGAAATATTTTGGTGCCAGAAAATTTTGAAAATTAAAAAAAAAAATTGTTTTCCAATGTACTTTATTTTTTTATGTTTACGTTTTTGTATAGAAGTACTTGTCCATAAGTCTCAACCAGCTACTTTTTAAAACGAATTTGCTTATAAATGACACTTTTAAAGAGGTAATTTTTCAAAATTCTCAATTGTTTTCTTAAAATTTGGAAAACACTGCCGAAATTTTAATATCTTTTTTTAATACATACAAACTTTGTAAAAATTTCAACATATATAAACTATAGTATGAGAAATATTTTGGTGCAAGAAAATTTTTAAAATGTGATAAAATAAGGTATAAGATAAATGAATTGCGTCTCATTTCCCAAAAAGCGGGACATACTTCGTACGATGGGTGTTCTTCGCACGACGGGTGGGATTCTTTGACGAATGTATTGAATTTTAAAGAAACGATAAATCATTTCTTCAATAAAACGATTCTGAACGAGGGAAGTTAATAATATAAATATAAAATAGTAGGTTAGATACTGTTATTTAATAGTGTATATATTATATACATGGCGTTGTGGCTCTGAGAAATGTATTTGAGCGGCAGTCCAAAGGCCACACCGTAATTACCGACTTGTATCGTATTAAATTTAGCGTCGAAAAATACGTACGATAAGATAAGCGAATAACAAACAAATACCTTTTAGTGTCCGTATTTTCTTCGAGTTTTTTTCAGTCTTACCATTGTAAAATGTTTAATTCTTTGTCCGTAAGAAATTTTATTGCACCAAAATATTCGCAATGAAATTTTCTATCTAGACACCAAATTTCAAAACATTCGGTCGAATTAATTTTCTTATATGTACGTTAAAGTGTGTGATTTTAGGTATAACTAACGAATTTAATCGAAATTCTAACTTCAAACGGTTATAAAAAAAAATTTGACTAACGATTTTTGAGATTTTTTTAGGTCGAGTAGACATATATGTCAGTGAGATAATATAAATTTTCAAGTTTTAATATCAAAAATCAAAAATTTTATTACATAAAAACTAACAAGAAATGAGATATTTCCGAAATTTTCAAAATTATGTACTTTACTCAAAATTGATCAAATCTTTTTGAAATTTTTATGAATTGTTCTCGTCACTATTTTTA
>JAIPRM010001275.1:0-36391 GCA_025469315.1 Stegophylla sp. TES_Ste_2020 | reverse complement strand
CTCGTTATCGAGTTTTGAGAGTTTATATTGACCGAGAGGTTTTTTCGAGTGAATCACTCGATTGTTAAAACCTCTCGATTACTATTCACTCGATTGTAGAAATCTCTCGATTGTTCCCATCACTAATAGAAAGATAGAGTTAGTTTTTTAGTGATTGAGTGGGTGTCGTAGATATCAGATATGAATATAAATTGCAATTAGCTGACATATCAATTTTTACACAAAAAAAGTATATCTAAATCTATTATACTGATAAAATTATCAATACATTTGCAAAAAGAATAGGTTTACAATAATAAAATAAAAAATGTAGTTGAAATCAATAATTTATTAGATTCTGAACGAAGTGAAGAAGCTATTGTTTTTACAATGATGTTTATTTCTTTTTTTCTATATACACTTTTTTGTATGGTAATACTTCTCACTCCCTACAAATGTATATAAATCCACCTATGATTACAACTGTTAGAATTTTAAAATATGTATTGTTGTTTCCTGTTATTTTTTTAATAAATCAAATTATCAACCTTTAATTTTATTTTCGAAATACAATTTAGGGATATAGGTACTCAAATAAAAATCACTTGAAATGGTTATAATAGAGTTGATATTTAAAAAAAAATAAAAATTATAACTTATATTAAAACGGTAGTTGTATAATTATTTTTTTTTTTTATTTCCAGGTTACTAAAGGAGAAACTCTTTCATAATATATGTATCAAAAAACTGGAAATACCTTTATCTATTATTTTTCCTAAGTAGTAAAATAGTATTAGTCTATAAGTAATCTTAATACTTTTCTAATTATGGTAATATTATTTTACTCGCTTATGTTTTAAGATTTTAGTTGTTTAATAAACTTATTATTAAGATTTATTGTTTTTAAAAATTATGTAATTTACACACAAATTTTTATTTTTTTTTTTTTTATGACTATAAACATGTTATGCTTGTATCTTTTTTAGAGTTTAAAAAAATAACTATTAATATAACCACACTGGCTCAATACGAACTTTTGATTTAATAATTCAACAATAAAATTTTCACTCTCTAGTTTTTCTAGAAAATATTTTTACAAAATAGCCTTTAATCTAACATCATTCTTTTATCTTGGTATTTGAAATTTTATATCTATTTCATTCAATTTAAGAAACAGTCTATGTCCGACTATTGCTCGTGGACGTGGCTTCACTATAAGCTTGATCGTTGGACAACACCGCCAGTTTTAGTGCTGCATTAGTCTGTTGTTGACTAACTATGTAAACAAATAACTTTAAATGTATGGTACACTATGTGATCACATGCAGTCAATGCCGTTACCAAATGTACGTCATCCGTTATGGGTAGAACAATCGAACAGATGACGATTCAGTGAGGATTACAATAGACGTTATCTGTTCACTGTCCAATGTGTTTCTTAACTCGAATAGACTGTAATTATTTACTAACCCAAAATCTGCAGAAACATGTTTTCACAAACTCCTTTTGCCAAAACTAAAATAATGGATCGAGTGGTTGGCATCTAACTCTTTCGATGCCATCGTTGTGCTCTGTAAATCAAAAATTTCCTTTAACTTGCTATGGAAAAAAATCTTGGCAAGGGCAATTGGTTTTGGGAAAAATGCATTTTCAAAAAGAGTGAATCGAATTCTATGTTCCGTAAATACCACCTATCAGCGTTTTTGTTAGCAAATTGAGGAATATTTTTAATTAATAGAACGTTGTAACGGTGCCCAGCGAGTGTCAAATAATAATTGATGCACTCTTTTTTGAAAAATTCATTTTTTCTAAAACCTATTGCTTACCAAAGTGGATCTTTATTGCAAATCTAATGACATTTTTGATTTTTTTAAGCGTAGGACTGACACTTGACATTTTCTACCTTTCAAACATCGGTAACTTCCTAATGAAGTGGAAGTGGTGGAGCCTAATTTTAACACATTCGTAATACTAATAAACCCAATACGTTATTATTATAAAATATTTTGTCATGGTTACCATGCGAGTGGCTGTAACTTGTTTTCGCACATTTTAAAATTTGATAATAATACGTCATATTATTGAGACGTATTTGACAAAATTATTATTATTCACAAACTTAAAAAAATTGTAGAAAATGAACAGATTAATTTTCATTAGAAATTTAAACACTAATATTTTTTAAAAAATCAGGTTTACAAAATGGCTATTTTCTATTTTTTCTATAACTGTAGTACAAAATTTCAAATTTGGAACAAATTTATAATTATACAATTATATAATGCCTTATAATGCTCATAAATCCTTGACAATTAAATAACTACCACTTTTTAAATGCTTTCTTTGAAATACCTTATATATTTACCAAATAATATCGCAATCATAATACATTTTATAATAATTCAGAATAAACAGCATAATTATATTTTGTATAGAGTATAATATGAATATTTAAGGTTAAAAATAAGTATTAATATAGCATTTCATAAATACAATTTATTACAAAAATTATAGAATAGGATTATTTAAAAAAAAAAAATAATAATAATAAGTAATACAAAATAACACAAATGGTAAATTATTAATTGGAATATTTGTAGATTCATTAAACATAAAATATACAAACGAATTGGGATGAATGTTGAATACAATATTATTTTTTGCAAAGCACATTTCATACAATTCATTAAATTGTTTCTAAGTAGTTGTTTCATTAATAAAATATAATATCAAACATTCTATATATTTCTAGTCTGTATGTAAATATACACAATTTATATAAAAACAAGCATTCTCTTTATTATTAAATATAAAAATACACAAACATATTTAATTGTACAAAAATTGACTTTCAGAATCAAACTTTGAAAATTGAAAAAGGTGGTCAGATATGAAGGGTGTTTTTTGTGTCTCAACCTTACTTAATATGTCATTGAAATAATGGTATTATAATTTAATGTGAATCAGAATAATGTAAGGTGTTATAAAAACATTAAAACAAAACAATACAGTTAAATTTTGATTGATGTAGAAAAATTTGGATTTGATTGATTAGTTAACTGATTTATTAATTACTTTCATAATTAACAATACAAATAATATTATAACAAATATAAAAAATAATTTCTCATTTAATCTACTCTTAAATAAAGTTATTTACTTTAGTTCATATTTTTATGTACTTTTGCATTCATACACATAACCTGTACTTATATTTTATTTAATATTTTTTTCAATTTTATAATCGCTTAACTATTTAGTAGAATTATGTTTGCGTAATGTATTTATATATGAAAGTTAAATTTGTATATTTAAATTATAAATGTATTTTATATACTACCGTTCAAAAGGAAAATTATTAAATAATAAAATCTATAGATAATTGGTAACGTATTGTAAATAAATCTAATCAAATGAAATTAATCATAAATCTGTATATACATATATAATAAATATACTAAGATAAAAATCCCCAATCATAAAAAAATGCATTTCACATTGTTATTGATTCATTTCATTTCATAATGGTTATAAGTATAAACAAAAATGGCTGAATTTGTAACAAAACAAAATAATATAATATTAAATAAGATCTTATAACAAGTTTCAAAATATTACGTTAAGAGTTAATAATAATTATTTTATGGCTTGCCTCACAATGTTTTATAGTCATTAGTCCTTATTTGATTTATTTCAAAGCATACAAAAATATAAGTGGTATACAGAATAGGATGTGTATATAAACGAGTTGCAATTTAAAACTATTATTGATTTGTTTGAAATAAAATTATTAATTACGCATGAAATATGAATTTAATTAATGTATTCTTTATCAAACATCATACATTTGATATAGATTGTTATATGAAAATCAACTGGAGGTGAAATTTCCCTTACTTTAAACTTTCTAGCTTTCCTTGTCAAAACTATATAAATTATGGGTATATTATCATGAAATACTAAATTCACATAAAAAATTTAAATAAAATATATTTGTTATTGATATTAGTATGCATTTTTATTTGACAAACTTTAAACACTATATACAATGCAAACAATAATTGAGTGCCAGTCCAATTTTACTGACTCAAAGATCTTTAATTATAAGACGAATCAAAGAACAACAAAGAGAAGAAAGAAATGATTCATCTCATACAACTGTACCTCAAAAAACATCTTTGAGAGTTAGATTAGATTAGTCTTTAATGAATTATTTGTTTCTCCTCTTTGCTGTTCCTTAATTTGTCTTTTAATTAAAGATCTGAAGCAGGTAATATTAGACTAGCACTTAAATGTATACATCAAGTGATATGTCTAAAGTTTGTCAACTGTTAATTAATACTATTATCAACCTCGATTATGTACTAATACATGAAGATCAAGTGAAAAAGATTTGTGTGATAACTGATCAATAAAGCGTGTTAAGCTGGTTCATAATAAATTACAAAATAATAAACTTCAATAAACATCCAGTCAGATATTGCATTACATTCATTAATTGATGTTCAAACTTATATGAATTCTTATTTTAGTGATTCATTAAAAATGATAAATATACTAAATTGTGTAACAAAACTAACATATATGGGTTAGAACATTTTTTCGGTTAGATGGGATTATTAGTATTTTTTATTTTGCCATTAATAAAAATAATTGTTTAGTTTAATTGAGTTCCATATTTTCTTGAAAATAAAAAAGTCAGATAATAATCTTTTAACTTATACAATTGTGTTTCAATGGAATTAATGATATTAAATTAAACCAGAATATTATTATTATTAACAAAAAGCATTTCATAAACAAGAATTGAGAATTTAGTACAAATGTACAGCTGCATAATATCAATGATAATAATAACTACTAAAAAGATAGAATATTAAGTCATATGAAAACTATTGTCTAATTTGTTAGAAGTTTGAATTTAAATATGTTTATAAAAACTCACGTTTATAAAAGAAAATATTAGACAGTTGGAATGACTAACTATATAACTATTAAAATCGAGTTCGAGGTACTGGATTTCGTAAAATGAGAGCACTTTCGGATGACATAATGGGCAACTTATTTTCACTATGATAGTTTACCAAATGACTGACACTCTCAAACACAAGATCTTTAGTTCTAACTGCACCATCAGGGTCGATTAAGAGCAAATGCTTCTTCACATCACCTTGAAGACCAGTTAATACATATTGCCCAGGAGATCCTTGTGATTCTCTCACTAGAAAGTCACCATCCTTAAATACACAAAATTTAAAATGTTAAAAATATTTTCTACAAAATATATTTCATATTTTAAAACATATTTAATGTCCAAATTAACTTCAATATTTTATTTTTTTACAAATTGTGTAAAATTGGAATATAAATATAAATAATATTAAAGCATTAATTTACAGTTTTGTCAATAGAAAGAATGTGTAAACATACTTATAATATTACATATTATTATAATCACAATATTTAACTCACGCTCAAATAAAAACTTGACTTGTGCACTAAAAATATAAGTCCAAAGTTATAAATCAAAAACATGCAAAATTCAAATTTTTTATTTAACAACAAAAATAAAAGTTATTAACTATTAATTAGTAAGTATAGTAATTTAAAAAGAAAATTGAATCCAACTTACATGTTTTAATAGTGCTTCTGCGTGTTGTCTTGTGATATTACCGTGAAACCAAAGTTCATCTTGTAATTCTGGCACCATTACTGGTAGTTCATTATCCACAAAAGGTTCTAATAAAATGTTTTTATTTTTATTATAATTTACAAATATGACAATATCCTATAATTGGAGTAGCCAGGTGATAGATTATGTCACAGTATACAGTAAACCAGAGATTTTCACTCTTTTACACTCATTTAAAATTCATGAAATTATCCATTCCATTAAAAAACATGTTGTGTGACCTTTTTTCAAGTGGGAGAAAAAGTAGATTATTTCGGTAAAGTACCCAATACTGATAATTTAACAATATTATACTGGTACACGACTATTTCAGATTTATTTGTTATAAATACAAAATAGTGAAAATATTATTTAAAAAAATTAAATAAAACAGTGAATTAGAGTCGATTACACACTTAAATTTGTTTAGAACTAATGTTTTAGGCCGGCCACTTTTATTTTCTCCAGAAATTGTTTTTGATCATATTGAATTAAATACCCTTTCTAAAAAAATCTGAATGCACCACATTGGGAACACTGCCCAAAACGCAGAAAATAAACTTTAAAAAAAGAAAATGGTTCAAAACTGAACACTTGTTTAAAAATATAAATAGTTTTGAGTAGTTTTTATAAAATTTAATTTAATTTGATTATCTACAGACATAAAGTATAAATCATTATGATATTTTTAAAAAATAATTTATTAATCTGACTGATAAATATAGTATTTATTTTATCATAGGAATTTTTCACATAAAATCATTCTGTGTATTATACATATTACATAATTCACTACAGATTGGGCCGATATCAATTTATTTAAATAATAATATTATTATAATCCAATAAGATGATGGTATAAAACTGATGTCTGATAAATTATAAATCCTAAATGTTTAATCCAAACATTCATTATTAAAAACCGGAGTTACAAACTTATAAGTCATTAATTAAAAATATTGCTACTTCTCTTAGTTATTAGAACAAATAGAATATTAAGCCTTCAATTTGTTATGAAAGTTGAAAAATTACCAAACTACCTGTTTTACTATCTAATGGAAAAGTTTCATCAATATATGTATGTACAAAACAAAAATCAAAACGTAGTGATAATAACAGTGCATTAAAATATAATAATGGTGCTGGTTTAGTTAAGTTTCAATAGTCAAGTATCAAAGGTTAATAATTATAGTAAATTATATAAAAAATACATATAAATTAGTATAATTACTAATTAGTATGCTAAATGGTCTAAATTATATAAAAGTTTTGTAATTAACTATTAGTTGAATATTTTTTTTCATTATCAAAAATAACTTTGATTCGATTGTACCTAATACTGAATGCAAATTTATACATCAGCCCAATCTATAACTTTCTTAACAAATTACTATAATAAGTAACATACGCATATCAAATACATCACGAGGTGGAAAATTGTTGTCTTTATTTCCAACTACAACATCATTAACATAGTTATGAGCAGGATGTGGTGCAGGTGGTGGTGGTGTTTCAAAATCTATTAAATTATTTGAAACATGTCTCTCTAAAATAATAATAACACAATGTCATTATCAAAATAAGTCACAAATACTTTTTAATAAAATAAAAATACCTCTTTTGCGATCATGGTATAAAGGAAGTGGTGGTACTGGTGGAGGACCTGGTTCTGGAGGAGACTTTCCTGGTAAATCATTATAGTAAACTCCTTCTTCTCTAGAGTTTGAACTTGACATTGGTGCAGGTTTCGTTAAAAACTGCTTAAAACGTAAATCAAATGCTTGACCAATTGTCGTAATTACATCTTGTGCTTCCCCATCACCACATTCTAACACATAACATGCTCGCCAGTCTTTAATGTCTTTAGCTACAAATGCAACAAAATCTATAGTATCCTGAAAAAATTATATTTTTAATTTACAAACATAGTGTATAATTAATAAATCTAAAATCATTTAGTAAGTATTCTTACTGCATCACCACCAGATGCAAAAGATATCCTAGGCATATCATGAGTAAAAATTACTGCCTGGGTATCTTTCAATTTTAATGTTAAACATGAACTAGATATGGATAAGGTAACATTTGATCCTGCATGTTCCATGATTGAATGATCTCCAATGAGTTTTAAAATTTTTTTTTCCACCTATAAGTATTAAGGATTCCAATAAATTAAAGTATTAATCTTTTTTGTTAAACTGAACTTAAAAACCATTATTTTTGATTTTTAAAATTTTATTTTATTTCATAATTAATATAATTTTAAAAATTAGCATACTTTTCTTTTTTTGTCAGCAGTTTTGAGTCCTGCTGCCTCACATACTTTATTTATGCATTCCCTAGAGTATATTTACAATAATTCATTATATTGTTTCAATAGTTAAAATTATTTTTAAATATCAATTATCTTAACTTACTTAGCAACCAAAAATCGTGTATCGAAATCTAGTTTTTTCATAGACGTTAATACTTCTAAGCATCCAATGTACTAAAATTTAAGATATATTATTGATTATATTTATTACCTAATGACTATATAACTAGTATGGAGTACATCAAAAATCAGCGATTTAAAATAAATAAATTTAAAAAATCAAATAAATTTACTCGAACTTCATATTGAACACCACGTCTGGAAATAATATCGTCAGCATGTAACCAACCTCTAGCTGGTTTGTTCATGAAACTTCCCCACGAATCTGGCATTTTAACTTTTGCAAAATAATAAAAGAATCACCATATAATATCTGGAATGATTTTTAAAAATTATCTTAACACCATAATTATTCACATCTATTAATAAAATGTATATACGAAAGTATGTACCAATAATTTTCCATTATTCTAGAGACAGTAAAATACAAGGGGATTATAATAATTTTTCTGAAACAATGAATTTTAAATTTACAGTCATTTCTTACAAAAATGTATAGTAAAATACTAAACACTAGACTTAAATACTTAATAATGTACTTGTCAACATCTGGAACAATATTTCTATGGAAATGGTAATTTTATTCATCGACTGAATTCATTTGATATCATTTTTACTGATAATAAAAAAGGGATAGAGTCATGCAAGGTCTTTTATATAGGTCTATTATATAGGTATATACATATGTACATATGACTGGGAGCATGAGTAATCCATGTGATTATACACCAATAAATGATAAGTGTTAACTTCTTACTACGCCAAATGTTATTACATAAATAATTACATTACAACAAGTTACAACAAATACTATAGTATTTGGTTACAATAATAAATAATAATATTATAGTTTTCTGTGATGAAACCATAGAACTAAAAAATCTAATAGTTAATGTTATTGACTTTTAAATTTAACGATCCAAGAGGTCCGACATCAGTCACTAAACACTAACAGTAATAATTTATTGTAACTTAAAATACATAGCGAATTCACCATAAGGGTAGTGAGTTTTTGTGTTTTGTTTCATTAGTTGAAAATAATCATTACCTAATGTTTTCTAGAACATCTACTTTATTAAAATCATTAATAATGGTTAAAACAAACCATAATTGCGCAATTTTAAATCAAGTAAAATATAACTCTTCATTTCATAAATGGACATTAGATTATTTCAGAAATCAGCCACACTACAATAGGTTTGTATTAAAACAACCTACAACTGAAGTAATTAAATCTATTTACAATACCATTCAATTAAATAATATTTCTACTGATGAATTACTTACAACATTTTCTTTGACTAATACTAAACAATTACATTATCAAATCGATAGAGAGCTAGTAAGTCGAGTAAATAAAATGTCAATCAATCAAATTCTTGCATTGATGGATGCTTGCTTATCTGGAAAACATCAATTGAACAAAAACTCAAGATCTTTTAGGAAATGTATGGAAATAATGGATGAATTATGGTTTCGAAACCCTGACTTAACTGCTTCTCAAACTATACAGTTAATTTATTATGTTAGTATTTTTAAGAATCAATCAAAACCAGTTGTAGAATTTGGATTGCGGAAATTAATAAATGAAATGAATCATTTGAAACAATTAAATGACGAAGAACTAAGTATTTTAGCAGTGGCCACATATAAAAGTGGTGCTAAAGTTGTTGATAAAATTTTAAGATTATTTGCTTACAGAATTGAAAATAACTTGGATACACTCATAGAAAACCCTTTCCTTTTTGTGTCTTTGATTAAACCTTTGAAAAAAGCAAAATATCATGATCCAAAGTTATTTTCTCAATTAACAACTGCTTTCAATAAAAATAATAATAACAAAGTTTTTAAAGATGTGATTAGTAGCATTCATCTTCTTACATATTTTGCAGATGCAAATTATAGCAATATAGACTTTTTACAGAAAATGATTGATTCTATTGGAAGTATTATGGTAAGTTGTCTATAATTCAATATTATGGTTTTGATTTGTATCTTTGTAAAAATAATTTTGTTTTCAGATTAAGGATAATTTAAGACATTACCGAATTAAAGATGTATCCAGTTATATTTTTTCAACCAGTTATTTAGGACTAACTCCAAAGAATCCTAATGTGTGCAAAATAATTAATGACTATATGGATAACACATTCAACACTATAGAAAAATGTCAAAAAATGTCTAAACAATTAATTGGAATGTGTTTATCAATGTGGATGTTAGACTTTAAACCAATACAATTAATGCAATTAATATTTTCAAAATCATCTATTGCAGCTTTTAAAAGTAAATTATTTTATTATACTCTCGTGATTTAATTTTGTTAATTTTTTTTTCTTTTTTTTTTTTTTTAGTGCCTAATTCTCATAAACTAGATAACAGACTTAATCTTTTATTAACATGTATCTTTATTGAACAACCGGATTTAATAAAGCATCATCAATTAGTTGAAGAAACAACAAATTTAATGCCTGATGCAAACAAACATTTAGGTGAACGTCCTTTTATGATAGAGGTGTTTCAAACCTTTCAGAAACTATCTAATAAATTGGACATTATGAGTATAGAATATAATTTCTGTATACCTAACTTGAAAATATTAGGGATAAAAATTATAAAAAATAATAGGTAAATATTTTATTATGAATTGAGTATATACTCATAGCCAGAGCTGTGCTTAGGGGCATGTGTATGCATCAGGTGCCAAAATCCATTCTATTATATATGTAATATTATTTAAAATTAACAATCAGAATTTCTAAATTTATGGCACTAATTTTTATTTTTTGAGTGGAGTGAAGAAGCTAGTATTTTTACAATGATATATTATTTTTTTTTTTTTTGCTGTGAACACTTTGTATAGAAATACTTGTTCAAAAGTCTCGACCTGTAACTTTTTGAAAGAAGTTTTGCCTCAGGATGGTACTGTAGAGAAGTTATTTTTCAAATTGCTCAGTTGTTTTCTCGAAATTTGGGAAAATTTACTTTGTAATGTAACGTGGAGACATTTCGGCTTAATAATTGACTTGCTGTGCAACGTGAGGCATTCCTGAATTTTGCGGTCTTGAACTATATGGTTTACAAGTTTTCAGATTTTTACGGTCTATGTTTATACATTCGGAACCTTTACGGTTGATGAAAATAAGGTTTACATATTTTATTTTCCAGAAATATACGGTCGGTGACATTACGATCTGCTACTTGTTTTTTTCTGGAATTTTTCGGACGCATAATTACATTTTAATTCCAGAATTATATGGTTGGTAATATTACTTTCCGGTATTATACTGCTTTCCACAATAATATGATAAATATTTTGGCGCAAGAAAATTTTTAAAATGTGAAATAAAATTTTGGACATTTTTTCATTAAATTTTTTCCATTTTCTTTATTTATATATAAAAAAAAGTAAAGTAAAGTATAGATAAGAAAGCTGGACATACTTCGCTCTTCGGGTCAGATACTCTTAGTAGGTGTGTTGAAAATGACTACTATTATTATTCTTTATATTATTAACTTTCTTCGTTCAGAATCGTCTTATTGAAGAAATAATTTATCGTTTCTTTAAAATTCAATACACTCTTAAAGAGTGTATTGAATTATCATTTTCCATATTTTTTTTCTAATTCAGTAATAGAATATCTATAGAAACTTAAAGAAAAAATTTTATAGGAAATAATTTCAAAGTACCTACTCATGTTAATATGAATAAATTAATTTATGTGTATGAACTAAATTCAAATAAGAACTGTAAATTGCTTTTAATTATTATAATCAACTATACTTTATTTTCAGCAAAGTTATATACGTAGAAGTTTTGGACAATAGTAATTGTCTTTATAATACTGAAATTCCAAATGGTATGATGAAATTGAAATATCGTCTCGAATCAAAATTAAATTTCACTGTTATTACTGTAAGAATGGAATTTATTTAAATTTTTTATTATTTTATGCTTATTTTAATTTGTTATTTCTAGGTCAAACAAAAAAAACATGTCTTGAATGATCTATTACCCTTGGAATTATACTTGGAGTCGTTACTTTCTTGAACTTTATTTGTTTTATTTAATTGTTATTTTTTTGTTTTTCTCTTAATAATATAAAATGGAAACCTAACCCAACATTAGTTATTTAACTTTAATTAATAAACTACAAACTATAGTATTTCCTAGGATGGAAATTTAATGCCCTGTAAAAAGCAGTGGTTTGGTTATAAAAAAAGTCCTACGTTCGCACCAAAATATAAATATATGTAAAATGGTAGCACCTCATAACATTAGTGTGAAAACATAATTGTTTTCATATTTTTGTAGATAAATTACAAACGAAAGAAAAGGAAAAAAATCCCTCCTCCCTCAAATACTAAATATAATTTACAGTTGACAATTATTAACAATACCAAAAATCATTGGCATAGCTAGGGGTCGGCTTAAGAGTTTTAGGGCCTACGTCAACACTCTAAAATATCTAATTAATTATTGCATAGTTGCATTGGCGGTACCAAAGACTGGCCATGTTCTGCCTTAAAAACCACTGGCCCATCTTGAATTCGGCTCAACTCAGAAGTATAAATTTAAATTATAAATTATTATTAAGGTAGCCACACACAACTGTTTTATTTCTCATGAACTTTTGGGTAAATATGTGCTGCTTGGATATGTGATCTATAGATCATATCTATATGATCTATAGACATGTCAGACATGTTTCTATTTATGTGTGCGATTTAGTAGTGCATAGATTGCATAAAAAAAAAAAAAAAATTATTATAATTTCGATAAGGGAATTATGTCTGATAATAAATAAGATAAAATTTTTGATTGCAATGAAATGACCTTTTTATAAAAATTGTTTGTGCAGCTGCAATTCGTTTGTCCATTTGCTACTCACAATTCCACCCGCTTGCTTGGAAAGCGAGTGTTGTACCCCTCTTGTCTTCTCCTGTAAGTTGAATTTGTTTCAACTCATCCATTTAGAATTAAGTGTACGCCACAGCTTCCTTACAAAATTTTTGGCTATGCCATCACTTTTAACACGACAAATCACCTCGACTTCTCGATTACTTCATTTTACGTTGAGAATAAGTACGGTTTGATCGGAAAAAAAAAATTATTTTAATGAAAAATGTGTAATATTTGTTTGCGTTATATTTATTTTAAAATCACGAATATACATTATTTTCCAAAAAAAAGCTCTTTATTGGAGAAAATTCTTCAGATCCCCCTCCCTTTCAGATATAAGATCACTGCTTCTGATTCTAAAGTTATCGAAGTGAATCAATAAGAATTGCCTATATTAGCTGAATAAAATTATTATAGTATTTTTGACAACATCCAACAGTCAACTGATTAAATGATAATAAAGTTAGTAATATCATAAGTTAGTGCACATCAATCGTGCGATAAAAATAAGAAAGCTGTAAAATATCATTGATGAAATAATGTCTGTGAAAAAAATACAAAAAATTTTCCTCCCCGGCGGGGAATCGAACCCCGGTCTCCCGCGTGACAGGCGGGGATACTTACCACTATACTACCGAGGATTACGTTGAGCAGTAGTAAAAAATCATGTAATTAACGACTAAACGCAAGAGCAAATTTTATACATTTTTACTGTAAATATAAGTTTTAAACACCAGTTTGACGATATGTTTTGTCTACTGAATTCTAATCCGACTAATAATAATAATGGCATCACATAATACCAACAGCAATGATTAAAGTAGAACTCGGATCATTTTAATGCTCTCAAAAACATAAAAAAAGACTTCGAAAAATAATATGCAGGTACTTGATGGCACGAAAAAAATGCTATAAAAATTAGGGTAATGATCTCGATACGTTAGTACTTTCCAAAGCTTACTGCTTGTGATGTTCATTATAATATAACAAATTAGTTTCTGTACTTTTCATTACGAACAGGTATGAAATTTAATTTTGCATTTAAAAAAAAGTAAATATTTTAAGGTTATTTCATGGACTTTTTTAATCAAATTTTATATTAAATTTAAAATTTTTCATGAAAATTATTGTACAAAATAAAGGAGTATTTTTATCTACAAAAACTTGCTGGCGAATAGCAGAATATCTTTTCATTAGATAATCTAAATCAACCTCTAATTCAGTGTAACGATTTAGAATGTACAGTTTGATAAATGTACTATCAAAACATGAATACCTAATTACATTTTAAAGTCTTAATATCAAGAATTAAACATTTTTATGAAATAAAAATTTACAAAAACCGAGAAATTATTCCTATGTTTTCAAAATGCTATACTTTTATTTAAATCAAAATTGGTTAAATGTTTTTGAAATTTTAATGACATGTTCTCGTGAGTCGTAACCATTTTTGATAGTTCACGAAGGTTTCAAAATTCTAGCTCCATTAAATTTAAAGTTAGCTAGGTATGTTAAAAAACATACTTCAATTTTATGAAAATTCCGGTAAAAAAAATAAAAAATTTTTTTTGGTTACTATAGTAAATTATTATTAGTAAATTTAAGTACCTAAATTAAAGTCATGGTAAATTAAAGCAAAGATAAGAAGGCTGGACATAACGGGTATTCTTCGGTCCTTGGGTCAGATACTCGTGATGGGTGTGTAATATTTTAAAGAAACGATAAATCATATTTTCTTCAATAATACCAGATACCATAGATGAGCAATACACATATATCATTTGAACATATATATGTATATGTATATGTGTATATACTTGGACGTATATACATGTTCATGTTTTGGACGCTCTTGGATTTGAAATGTTTAGTATAAATTTTAGTCACTCTGAGTGATTTATAGATCGGACGGGTGCGGACTATGTTAAGCACGACTAAATACAGTATTAAATACATTGATGTAATGTTATTTTCAAATTCTACGTTTTCAATTATTCCATATGCGGTGTTTATCTATGGTAAACTTAATATTTAAAAATACGATTCTGAACAAAGGAAGTTAATAATATAAAGAACAATAATAGTCGTCATTTTCAACACACCTACCATGAGTATCTGACCATTCTGACCCGAGAAGCTACAGTGGCATCTGCTTATTGCTTAACAATTTTTATTTCGGTGTCAGAATTTCTTTTGATTAGTTTCAATAATATAATATTATTATATCTTAATTCATGCCCCGGACGTGCTCAAACTAACCTAGGTCTCAGAATAGATTAAAGAAACCTAAGCATCTGTTATCTTTCTTTATCAGTCCGATTTTTCCGTTACAAGATTACACTACTTCAAAAACACAGATATAATACCTATATTCAAAAATCAAAAATTATTATATTGGTTGCGAATGGTGATAAATATGAATGACGAAAATAATGTCTAAGCTTTATTTTTGCAGTTCATACTTCAAGCGACGACTTTTAACAAACAAGTGAAAAGTTATAAATTTAAAATACAATTGTCAACTATTTTAGAACTATAGTAATTACTATATATAGTTGAAGCCTGAAAACATTACAATCAACGAATTTGGTTAGAGGTATGTTACAACTAAAAAGTTTTTGTTATTTTACTGTTAATGTCCGCTACAATCATTTCATAATTTATTCTTACTAAACACATGTCCATGAGTATGCTCAAAGGGGGGTTCATGGGGTTTAAAACCCTCTCATGGAAATGTATATGTATAGACTTCCAAAAAATTGGCAATTTTCTCAACGGAAAATAATTTACCTAGGTATTTATCATACATTACAAAATATGTTATGCAGACCATGGTAACATGTTTTTATGTCACGATGCAGACTACAAATGTCTACAGCAACAACATAATGAACATTTACTTATTCAGTACCGTGTTAACGAATATATCATTTATGGCAGATTTTTAATTTCTACCATTATACCATTAATTATACACTTTCACAAAAAATTAAATATAGCTGTATAATAATCACTGTTACAATATTTTGTATATATATTTATTATATCATTAAGTAATAAATAATATAGTTTAATTTTAATTATAATAACATACAATTTTCATATAAAACGTGAAGAATAATTCCATCTCGTCCAATAAAAAAGAAAAAAAAATTATTTCTTGAATAAAACGATTATGAATGTGGCTTCAGTTAATTTCACAGAACAATATTTAATACAGTCTGTATTATACTATTTTTAAAAAGTAAAGTATTGACAAGAAAGCTGGACATACTTCTCACTACAGATATTGTTTGTTCTTCGGGTCAGATACTCTTGGTGGGTTATTAGTAAAATTTTAAAGAAACGATAAATCATTTCTTCAATAAGACAATATTCTGAATGAAAGAAATTAATAATAAAAAGAACAAAAATAATCGTTATTTTCAACATTTACTTAATTAACTTTACTTTTTTTTGTCTAATATATAAAGGGAAAAAAAAAATTGGAAAAATTAAAAAAATATTTATTTTCACATTTTCAAAATTTTCTTGCTTCAAAATCTTTCTTATATTATTGTCTATTAATGCCTTAATTTTCATAAAGTTTGAATTAAAAAATGATCGTTTCCTAGTCTTTTTTGTCAAATTTTGGGAAGTTTAAAAAAAAATTGAAAAATTGGGAAATTCAAAAAATTACCTCTTTAAAATATCAACGAGAGGCAAATCCGGTTTCAAAAAGTTGCTGATTGAGGCTTTTGGACAAGTATTATGATACGTCCTTGGTAAACGCAATTTTGTGAGCGAGGGCGGTCGAGCGTTTAGCTTGCGTAAGAAACAAATAATTTTGATTTTGATGCGAGCCATAATATTTATATCACTCGCCAGCCGCAATTATCTATCAAATTGTATAGTCTACTAACAAAACCTATTTTGAATTTTAAATTATATATCAATTAAAAATTATATAAAAAAAATTTAAAAATGTTAAACACCTAATATCAATTAAGTTTTTTTTTTTTAAAAGTATATTTATATTGATATTACAACTTAAAGAACTATTTAAACATATTTTCTTTAGACAATGTCGAAACAAATTTCGTTTTCAAATTTTTTGGACAAACTTGAAGAGTATGAAAAAACTATATGGTGTACTCAATTAGTAGCAAATGGACGTAAAGCACTTCTGTCTGTATATAACGGAATTGATAATGAACAGTTAGCAAATTTGACGGACACATTTATAGATTTTGTCTCATTGCTTTCTCAATGTCATCCTGATTCATCGCCGGACACAAATCACAACTTAACGCTAAGTGTGGTAAAAATATATTTTTTTAAAATTAATATTTTAAAAATAAAAAATTAATATTTTTATCAAATTGTATCAACTTCACCTATAATACATTTTTCAGCAAACTTCTGAAGAACAAAACAAAAGCCAAGATTTATTACCAAAAAATGATATCATTAAGATGGTGAATAGTGATCTACAATGTCCAATTTGTAATGAATGGCTGTACAAAGTAAGTCATTATATAATGTTATAGTTCTTTATTATACCTAAATTTTATAATGTTAATCAAGGGTTTCAGAGAAATCAACGAGTTCGAAATTATTTAAAAGTAATATCTAACCATGTGTATTTATTATTTTTTATTTTAAAAATATGTTTGGGTTTGAATTTAATATTATTACTTTATTAATTAGTTCTTAACTCAGTTATACTATTTTAGTTGATTATTTTTGTACCTTCCAAGTTGTTATCTTTTGTCTTTATTTATATTTTATCTCTGATATTGTATGTGTTTTATTTTATATTCTATTCTTTTTTTTCACACTGAGATTAATAATTAAATATGTTTTTATTTTATTAATGTTATATCTATATTATAAGTTGTTATTAAAATTTTTCGTTTTGTAACTCTATCTTCAGCACAAGCATAAGCTTACAGAAGATTAAATATTTTATTCAATAAAAAATATTATAACAATTTATTTAACTTAAAAAACATATAATAAAAGTACAGAACTTCTTTTAAAACCTAAAAGTTGCGCTGCAATGTACATTCTACATTTTGCTTTATATTGTAAAAATCAGTAATAAAAAATGAATTAATTTTATAATTTGAACTTTTTAGGCAACTTCTGCTAATTGCAATCATACGTTTTGTGAAACATGCATAAAGAAATGGATAAAAATTAAAAAGACATGTCCTGTTTGTCGTACTCCAGTTCAATATCTTTCAACTTCTATTGCAGTAGACAACTTTATCTCAAATTTGTGTCAGCTATTTGGTGGTTTTTTTAAGGAACAGCGAGAGTTTGTACAAAAGGCAGAATATAGTATTGGTATAATTTAAAATAATATATATATATATATTTATTTATAATCATTGCCTTATTTTTATATTAATTTCAGATGATAATAAGGATCCATCTTATGCTGACTTTATGCTAATGGAAGATTATGTTGATGATACATATTTAAGCCAGATAGATTTTGACTCACCAACAACACCAAATGAAGTTCGTTTAATACCTGTATCTAGATCATATTCAGGACCTTGGGACACTCTAAATACAAATCACCCTAATAGTGTTCCATCATTACATTTTCCTGAATCATCTGTTGTTACTATACACGATCAACCACAACCAACATCTTCAAGATCTATTGCCAATAATTTTCTAAATACTGCAATAATTGCATTGAATGATTTAAGTTTAACTGATGATGAAACATATATTAGCCAATCAGAAATTGATACAACAATAAGGCATTCCAATGAGGCACGTTTAATACCTGCTCCTAGATCAAATTCAATATCTAGGAATCCTCACCCTAACAGAGTTCGATTACTACATCGTACTGAAATACCTGTTCCTACTAGACGTGGTACTAGACATGGTAATCGATAATGACTTATATCTTTAACATTTGTTATTTATCACTATCAAAATACTCTCAATTACATGCATTTAATGATTTAAATAGTTTTTTTTTCATAAATTCATAAATAATGATGATACGTATATTAGCCAATTGGAAATTAACAGACCATTAAGGCATACAAATAAGCCTCTTTTTATACATTGTCCTGAATCTCCAAAACTTGCATCCAGATTATATTTAAGACAATCAGTAATTGACTCAAATGTATTCAATCCTATCAGATATCCATTATCACTTCTCGATTAACAATCAGTGTCTGTTGTAACTCAAATCAGAAATTAAAATTTTATTGTAATATTTCACTAATTAATTTAAGAATAAATTAATTGAATAAGTAATTTTTGTTAAATTCAAATATATATATTTAATTAAATTATATTTATGTATGATTTGATCTGATCGGCGTATACGACAGTAATAATTACCAGTATCTTTAAGTGGTTGAAATTCGACTAAAATAACAAAACTGATTCATTTTTGTGTGATGTTATTATTATCGTATGGTATGGTATGCAAGCGTTATAAACTAGATAGATATAAAAATTCATAAAACAATATGAAAATATTGAACTTAAAAATTAAGTTTATGGGTAACTTTTCCACATTATCATCAGTTAAGAAGTCTAGAGTTGGATGTCAAGTGTTCTTATCCATTCGACTTTGTTCTGTATTATGTGATTGTATACTGATCTTAACTTATTATACTGATATACATGCATTGAACTGAAAATTGTTATGTTATATTACACAACGTTTATGATATAGAAAATTGATTTTTCATATATTTATTCCCTTACACCTAATGAATAGTCCATAAATATTTTCAAATCACAATAAAATATAAACATAATAAAATAATAAAGCAGTTCTTACTATCTTGAATCAACATAAATACTCTATAACATAATTTGAACTAATATTTATTGTGTTGTCTCTGGTCAGTCACGGTTTGCAAAAAGTGCAAAAAAATTAGTTTACCGGGTAAGGTGAACCTGGTACCTACGTTGTATCTAGACCTCATGATCATTAGATTACAAGAACAGCTGAAATAGTAGGTATTTAATATAGTTCCCGAATGAACTCGCCATTGAAAAATATATAAGATGGCAAAAAAACATTATCAACCTATTAAGACTTTAAAGAGTCTTCATAAATTAGAAATAAACCATAATATTTCTGTATTTTCTCTGATTTTTTAAAATTAAACCAACATTTTTAAATTAAATTAACATGTATAATTATTCGTTTGTAAAAAAATGTATTGTATTCAAATATTTACAATAAAATTCTCCATCAAAATACTAAGTTTCATAAAGGTCAGTAGTACCAATTTTCTTTTATTTACACTAAAAGTGTATTTTTAGGTAAAACTAACAAATTCTATCAAAATTCTTACTTCAAACAGCTTAGAGAACAAAGTTGACTCACAATTATCGATATTTTTAGATTAATTAGACCTATAAGTGAACGGTTCATATAAAATTTACAATTCTTAATATCAAGAATTAAAAAGAAAGCTGGACATACCTCGCACAACGAATATTCTTCACAGTAAGGAAACAAAGAAATTACCAAGTGTTTGATACTTGTTTTTATGGTTAGTATTGTTCTATAATATTTATAACCACTAATTTTGGCAGAGTAGTCTATTATTTTAAAATTGAAGAATTATTATTTCTGTAAGAAAGTATTCTTAATAGAGCTAGTTATATTTCAGTGTTAATATGAAATGTTAGAAGTTTAAAAACGACATAACTTAAGTCACAACTAGATGAAATTTCTGAGGAATAATAGATTTGTATAAAAAATCATAAATATAAAATAAAATGGGGTTAAATTAAAAACCAAATATTTATTTTTTAATAAAAATATTATAAAAATAATTATATCAGAATAATACATAGTCTCAAAACTTTCTCTTCTTTTTCAAATTCTTTCCTTTAAATTTTTTTTTTCTTTTGTTACCACTTTTATCATTGAAATGTCCTCCAAGAGCTGAAATGTCTTCGAAATGTGTCACTTCTTTCCCTAATTTACCCAGAGTAATTGATGATAATTGCTTAGCTCTGTGTTTATCTTTCTTGGTAACTGGTAACCTAAAAATAAATTAAAATAATAAAGCATTGATAGTCAAAATTTATAAAAATTTAGGACTGATAAGTAAAAATACTTTAAAATTATACCTTGTAAAATAGTCTTCTTCATATTTTTGCCTTTCAAGATCATACTTAGATTGTTTGTTTTTTAGCCCAACTGTATTAATTTGTACTTCTACAGGTGTATCTGCATATTCTTCCCTTAATTCTTGCATCACTGAACTTTGTAGTGCTCTCTTTTTAGCTCTTTCTAATTCTTTTTGTCTTTTGACTAATCGTGACTCATCACCATCATAAGGAACTGCTGTAACTTTAGGTGCCACATACACTCCATCTTTGGTTTTTTTTGAACTAGGTGTATTAGTTTCTTCTTCTTCAGAATCTTCATCTTCTTTATGATCTGTATCTTCTAAACCATCAATAGTAGCTCGGAACCGCTCTGGGTCATTAGGATCAACCACACCAGATAATGCGGTCTTAACAAGTTTGTCAATTTGATATTTAATTTTAAATTCAAGGGGTCGAATACGTTCTAGAACAGTTCGATTTTCCACGAGACGTTCAATTGATGGATCATTTTTAATGGATTGAAATTGACATTTTTTTAGAATAAGCTGGGTTAAATCGCTAAGATAACTCAATAATGAATGACACTTTATATCTAATAAACTTATACCTTTAGATGACTTATACTCTTGGTTGACAATTTTGTTAATAGATTCTTTAGCTTCCAAAACACCAAATTTGACCTCGTTTAGCAATTTTTTGGTTTGTTCCAGATAATCTGGTTGGTTAGGTTCTTCCATAATTTCTATGTATACCTTAATTACGCGATTTAAGACGTCCTGGACTGAATTGAATGACTGAAATTGTGACAACTGCTCATGGTCTCAGATATTGCTAGCTGGAAAATAAACATATCAAATCAAATCGTTGTTATCAAATCGCATGGCCAATCACGGTTATCATTATTAAATACACAAGACATAACCTAAAATAGTAAAAGTAAAAACACTAAATAAAAAATTATTCAATTTCAAATTTGTGTCTACAGCACAAGAGTATTTCTCTCTCAGAGAATAATTTTCTATGGTCTATGGACTCTAGCATAGAAAAGAATGTACTATTTTTTTTTTATAGACAGTAGAATCTGAATATTTTAAATTATAATTTAAAATAAAATATTTAGCTACAGTTATCAGATTATGTTCGAGTAGAATTTTAAATGTACGTATTTATTTTATGGAATTTTATTTTTTTAACAAAATGGTATTATTATTTTTTCTTTTGAAGTAGGTATGTATTATTGAAATAATTGTATTTGTTTACAGATAGAAAATATAGAGAAGATTTAGACAATAATGGACGACTTTGGTGATGATTTATTTGATGAGTTTGAAAAACCTTCTGCCAGTTCATTTACTGCAGTACAGAAGCCTGTTGATGATCAACAAAAATTTGAAGAAAAGTATGTTAACTTGTTATGTGGCTTAATAGTTAGTTGCCTAATACATTTATTTTTTTCCAAAACAAAATAATGAGATCTATTGAGTCTCAAAAATGTTATGAATTTTGAATCTCAAGTATAAAATTTCTTCTTGATGGACGAATCGCATGATTTTTCTCTGCTGATTTATTTATAATTAAGACTCACAATTCAGCTTCAACCAATAGTATGCTTTATATTTCAATCAAAATACTCTTTAAATATTAAGCTTCTCCTCACTCTATCTTAGCCTTAAGTTTCACTAGGATATTTTTCAAATTTTATCAAATAACCTTTTATTGATTCAAAATTATGCAGATCTATAATATTGTAAGTTTGAAAGCAATGCTAAACCATTGCTTTTTTGAAAACAATCCTGAGTTAAGCTCAGAGGATACTATTGCATTACCAGAGTTTTAAAAGAATGGAAAATCTTTAAATGAATAATTGTTGAAAGTCTTCAGTCATATTAGTTTTAGCATAATAATAGAATAATTCATGTAAACTCTACTAGCTAAATTTATAAGTCTTGTTAATTTTTCAAGTACCAGAATAACATTTTAAGTGTTTTACTGATGTACTGATATGAGCACTTTTTCGTGTAGGAAAAGTGTTTTGATAAAAAGAAAAGAGTAAAAATAAACATTTCTAAAACAACTAGCCTTTTCGCTTCACCCAGAATTTAAAATATAATTGAGAATGCTGTTCTTCTGACCTGGAACTTTTTGTGTAAAAATGTATTTGTTAATAGCGTTTTTTTGTTTTTTGATTTTAGCTCTATAAAACGAACATTACAGTTATCAGATGATGAAGATGAAACATTGAAAAAGTCAAAAAAATCTGATGAATTCTCTTCGCTAGAGTAAGTTTAATATAAATTTAGAGTTTGTTATTATATAATATTTATTATTTAAATTTATCCAATAAAAAGTGTAAAAAATGTATGATATGGTTACATGAATAGTTTAAATTTGTAATAAAAGAAACTATATATTTTCTAAGAAGAACCTAGTGCCAAATCATTTTTTTTTTTTGCTGTTATAAAATAACAATTGTTAAACATTTACAATTACTATTATTGTATATTAACTGAAGCTCTGTTCAGAATCGTTTTATTGAAGAAATGATTTATCATTTCATTTAAATTTAACAAAACCCACCAAGGATATCCCATTCGAGGTGTGAAGCACATCCTTTTTTTACCTTGTCGTAATATTGTATTAATAAATACTTTAATACAATATAGGTATATTATTTTTATTATTTCATATATAACTTATTTGTAAATGTTTTTAAAAAATTTCCATTTACAAAATAGGATTCACATAACAATGATTTTGCTGTTTTGCGTTTAGATGGCTTGAATTGCAAACATTTTGAGACAATTTCTATTAAGTCGATTGGCCATGAAGGATAGTAGGTCCTTAGTGCCACATAGACATTTGGAAATTTATTAATTTGTATGTATTCTATTGAAACAATACTAGTAATACTCTTTACTTTTCCATTTAAATATTTTTGATCTGCAATTGATACTCCAAAATGTTTAACTATTGATAGGTACTGGTTTATTGATGTTTCTTGTGTTATTATTGGATTGCCGGTCATGCATTCTATAAATATTATACCTAATAATTTTTAATACTATGAGTGATTGCATTTAATGTTGAAATGTTTTTGATAATTTAATTTATTAAAATAAGTGAATACTATCTATTATCATTTATATTTTTTGAATTTATATTTTACCCAAAGACCAAACATCAATTTCAGTACCATATTTTTGTATTCCTAGTAACATTTCTGGTGCTTGATACCACAAAGTACCCATTTGTGGTGTCATTAATAATTCTGCCTTAAATATTGGTGAGCATATCATTTTAGAAACGCCCATATCACAAATTTTTACTATTCCACTTTTTGTTAGGAGTATATTTTCTGGCTTTATGTCTCTGTGCACCACATATTTTCTATGTATGAAATCAATGCCTCTGATGATCTAAAATCTAAACTTTAATTTTTTATAAATAATGTATTAATTATAATTCTCACTTGAATCATAAAATCTTTAGTTAAATCATATCCCAGACCATTTAGATAGTATTCAGCAATGTATTCATGCATATTATAATCCATATAAGGAAAAACAATGTATAAAGAACTTTTTGTACGGAATACATTCAAAAAATGTATAACATGCATGTGTGAATTAAGTTTATTAAGTATATTTAATTCACGTAATACTTCAGGGATTTGGAAATACGAGTCCATAATTTTTTTTATCGCAACAACTTCATTTGTTTGCCTATCTTTACATTTCATCACAATACCATATGCACCTTGTCCAATTATTTCAATGGGCTTGTATCTCTTGCTTTTTTTACATATTTCTGTGTTCAGTTTAATAACTTCATTAGTCATATTAATTATTATATTCTTCAAAGTAAAGCATTTACAGTTGATTAACTATTAATCGTTATTAAACAGTGAAAATAAATATATCATAATATTTATAATATTTAAATACTTTATTTTTAGCAAAAGTTTAATTAACTAAATTGTTATATAGGTACATAAACAATGTGTATGTTACTATGAGAACTTTTACTTTATTGAATTAAGTATTTTAAATTAAATTTATTAAAATACAATTATTCATATAGTTTTAAGCTAAGGCAGTCTAATTCATACGAATATTTCTTTGACATTTATAGCCAGTATTTAAAAAAACAGCGTCTTTTATTTACTAAAAGCCATGGGGGTTAAGGGTATTTTTTGTTCTCAGGTGGGTGTGTTAAATTTTATAGAAACGTTAAATAATTTTTTCATAAAACAAGTCCGAGCAGAAATTCAGTTTATTTGAAGCAATTATAATATTAATAAAGTTTACTAGCAACAAAAAAAATATATGGGCTCAACTTTTTCTCCTGCGAACAGGCAAAAAAACTGGGAATAAGAAAAACAATTTTAGGACTCAAATGCCCAATCTTAAATAGCTGGAAGGATTATGAAAGAAAATAATAATAATTTCACGACCAATGAAGTAGTTACAATTTATTTGATTTATTTCATTTTATATGAAGAGAGATGGGTCATTATGATAGTCTTTTTATGAATTGAATTTTTATTTGATGGAAATGTTTCACTCATTTGGAATAGTTTAGATAGTTACAAAATCCCCGTAGACTTATCCATGCTATAAGTCACAATTAATGGCTATTAATATTAACTTCAAAGTCATTTATTTGATTGTTTTATCTGTATAATTTAAGTGTGTAAAGATTTATCACTATTTATATGGTTTAATTTAATTTGAACTGTTTCAGCCTCGAGGTAGCTCCACCGAGAATAAAAATTTTTTCTGTAGAGTCTCTTGATGGAGAATCATGCACACATGAAATAGCTCTTCCACTAAATTTTGAATATACCTCATTAAACAGAGATTCTAATAAAAAACCAGCTAAAGTATATGACTTTGAATTAGATCCTTTTCAGAAAGAAGCCATTGTTTGCATTGAAAATAATCAATCTGTTCTTGTATCAGCCCATACATCTGCTGGTAAAACTGTTGTAGCCGAGTAAGTGTATAATATGATATTTATATCTAAAGTATCTTTTCCACACTTTCAACAAACATGCTAGAATAACAATTTATTTTACATGGCGTTCCATCTTAGATTAAACACAGCATACTGTTCAGATGTGTTGCAAAATAATAAGCTATGCATGTTACACATGTTTTACCTGCTTAAAATATCTTATATTATTAAACTAATTTATATTATTATTTTAGATACAGTATAGCTTTGTCTCTTAGAGACTCAAAACGTGTGATATATACAACACCTATCAAAGCATTAAGTAATCAGAAATATCGAGAATTTCATGAAGAGTTTGGTGATGTTGGCCTTATTACTGGTGATGTTACTATTAACCCTTCGGCTAGTTGTCTAATCATGACCACTGAAGTAAATATTTTTTATATTAAGATAAATAAATTAATTAAGATAACATCTAAATATAGAATTAAACCATTATGACCCTACAGATTTACCAGGAAATTTACCAGGAATTCATTCCTACTAAATTTAGTATCTATAATTGCAATTAATTGCTTATATTTTTCAATAGTTTTAAGTAGGAATATTATCTAATTGTATTCATTCATAGTAATATATATATATATATATATATATATATATATATATATATATTCTTAGAAAACAATATTGTGTTATGGTTGGCACACAAAGCAGCATAGTTTAAATAGTTATGTTATTTAATTAAAAAAAAAAAAAACTTATTTTTATATCATCAACCACCTGAATGATTTTAACTGCTATTAATATTTTTATTAAATATAACATTAATTTCTATTATTAATTTGTTGTATACATATGAAACATAATTTTTGAAATAGGGTTTTTAAAAAGTTTTTTTATTTTATACCATACTTTTGATATTAAAACTAGATTCTTCGTTCAATGTTATATCGTGGTTCAGAAATCTTGAAAGAAGTAGGATGGGTGATATTTGATGAAATTCATTACATGCGAGATAAAGAACGTGGATATGTATGGGAAGAGACTTTGATATTATTGCCAGACAATGTAAGATTGGTCTTTTTGTCTGCTACTATACCTAATGCCAGACAATTTGCTGAATGGGTTGCTCATTTGCATAATCAGCCATGCCATGTTGTATATACTGAATACAGGCCTACACCATTACAACATTACCTGTATCCTGCTGGAGGTGAAGGATTACATCTTATTGTCGATGAAAATGTATGTTGATTATTTGATAAGTTAAAATGTCAAATTATTAATTAAGCTGCTGAACTATCGATTTTCAGAATAAATTTCGTGAAGAAAATTTTGCTCAAGCCATGAATGTATTATCTGCTGTTACTCAACCAACTAAACATTATGGACAACCAAATAGACCAACAGCTAATAATCCAGAGAATGAATCAAATTGTTTCAAATTAGTTAAAATGATCATGGAACGAAATTTTGCTCCAGTTATTGTATTCTCATTCAGTAAAAAAGACTGTGAAAATTTCGCTATGCAAATGTCTAAATTAGATTTTACTTCAGGTAAATATGATTCTTTCTTATTCATATTTATTATGCATTGTATTTTATTTTTATTATTTTTATTAAGACTTTAAATCTGTATACAATATATAGTTAATAGGTTTTAAATTAATTAGATGACAAAGTGTAGACATTTTATAAATATTAAATTATATAATTATAAATAGTAACAAAGTTCTAATTTATATTTTTATTGTAAATACTATGTATACTTTGGAGTTGATTTAAAACTAATGCTTCCTTCTTAAAGGTTAAAGAAGTACATTCTGACTAACAATATGTTTGATGTGTTATAGATGTGGAAAAAGGATTAATTGATAAATTATTTGAAAATGCGACAAAAGTGTTAACAGAAGAGGATCGTAAATTGCCTGCAGTAATAAACATTATACCTTTAATAAGACGAGGCATTGGCATTCATCATGGAGGTTTCTATTTATAATTTAATGTTAGTCATTGTAAATTATAACCATTTTTCTTTATAAATTTCAGGTCTTTTACCGATTTTAAAAGAAACTATTGAAATTTTATTTGGTGAAGGGTTATTAAAAGTTTTATACGCTACCGAAACATTTGCTATGGGATTAAACATGCCTGCAAGAACCGTTTTGTTCACTGCTTGCCGAAAATTTGATGGTAAAGAAAGAAGATTTGTAAGTTCTGTTTATTATTATTAGAGAATTTATTTGTTTTAATCTTACAATTCACTTTGTTAATATTTGTTTTTTAGATAACATCTGGAGAGTACATACAGATGTCAGGTCGAGCAGGAAGACGAGGTTTGGATGATAAGGGTATTGTTATGTTGATTATTGATGAGAAAGTTAGTCCAGATACTGTCAGGAACATCGTTCAAGGAAAACCTGATTCACTTAATTCAGCATTTCATTTAACATATAACATGGTTTTGAATTTAATGCGTGTTGAAGAAATTGATCCAGAATATATGTTAGAAAGAAGTTTTTTCCAATTTCAGAATCAAGCAGCTATACCGGAATTAGTAGATAGTTAGTAATCCTATTTATAAATGATAATATATTCCATTTATTCATGTAAACAAAAAAAACCAAAATATTTCAGCCGAATAATCTTATATTAAATAAAACTTAAGGGGTACTGTTGTATACATTTATTGAACAAATTAAAGCTTTTGGTGAGTGCATGTGCAGTACATCTTATATTTTTTATGGGAACATTCGAATATAGTATGAAATTTGTTTTCATTAAAATAAATAAAAATACTAATGCATAATATGTGCGCACCTAAAGAGTTAGAACTTTGAAATTTTTCTAAAAATGTGTATTACAAGTATCATCTAAGTCTTCTTTCAAAAGCTTATTTCATTACAAAGTCTTGCTGAAAATGGATGAAATATTTTGTGTTCCCTGTTTTCATGAACAAACTTAACACGGCATTACTATTTAATTATTATATAAGAATACTAAAAACATGGAGCAACATTATATTATTGCAGAAATTAAAGAATTAACAATAGAAAAAAAGAAAATAATTATAAAAAATGAATTTGATGTTAGATCATATTTTTTAATTCGACAACAATTAGAAGATTTAGCCAAACAATATCATTCTTTTATAACAAATCCAAAAAATCTGGTACCTTTTTGCAATCCTGGAAGACTTATTAAGGTTAGTAAATTAATTTTTATTGATATTTTTTTGTGAATATAAACATTTTAATGTTGAATGAGTTTGATGTGATTGAAATGAAATATTAAAAAGCTAGACATACTTCGCGCCATGGGTATTTTCACTTAACTTAATAAATATTCTATTAATAATTTCAATTTACAATAAAATAAAAAGCATTATAAAATAATAAATAATCACTAATTATCGAAAGTAAACATAAATTGAATATAAATTAAGTAGTACTAATGTATGTCTGATCAATAATAATTGAAAAAAATGTGTGTAAAAAATTTAGCTTTTTGGGTAAGGCTTCAAACTCGTTCACTTCCCTCGGCGATATTTTATACCAAATTACCATATTTTTGGTAAATGGTGACAAAATAGTATGTATTTAACATAATACCCATAAATAATAACTTTTCAAAATCAATTAATTCGACATACATTTATTGATGAGCACTCATTTTAGTTTACATCATCGTACTCGGCATCATAAAATATATTGAACGTCTCAGAAACTATCTTTTTTTAATTCTAACTTATGAAAATTTTAATGTACCTAAATAGATAACAACTTAAAAAATATTTTTGTGCAAAAAAAATTTGAAAATGTGAAAATTTTTTTCTACTCTTTTTAGTTAATAGTGAAATATAAAACTGGCCAAGTAAAAATTCTTTTTTTGTTATATAATAAACTTTATAGTTTTTAAGTAAAATAGTCTTGAATAAACTGAACTTGCTCTGAGAATCATCTTATTGAAGAAATTATTTATTGTTTCTTAAAAATTATTACGCTCACTAGAGCCACTTGATGAACTATTACCCACTTGATGAATGAAGAATAAACAAGGTGCAAAGTACGTATTTTTTTACTACATTTTTGTGAATAAACATTTACTTTTATTAATTTTGACATTAATAATTTGTTTAGATTTTTAATTTTTTCAAAAATTACATAATTGTTTTGAAATACATACTCTAAAAAAGAATATTTGTTTATAAAAATATTGGTATTTACATTTTGAAAGGTGTCAATAAATTATCTTAGAATTCCTTGTTTCTTTTACTTTAAATGTTAAAATATTTTAAACTTTTGGTCCAATAAAAAAAAATTAAATATTTAATATCGAAAAAAAATATTGGTAATCCGAATATGTAATAAAAAAGCTGGACATGGGTATTCTCTGCTCCTCATGTGTGATATTCTTGATAATGTATATAATTTAAAAAAAGTAATAAATCATTTCTTTTATAAATTGATCTTGAGCAGAATTTCATTTAACACACAATTACATAATAATAATTGTCAGTTTTATTAGAAGAAAGAATAGGATAATAATTTTTTTTATGAGTACCATTTTTCTGTTTAATGCAAATGTTTTTTCTCTGTTATTATTACTAGATTAAAAAGAATGATGTGGATTTTGGTTGGGGTGTCATTGTCAATTTTAAATCTGTTATGAAAAGTAAACATGAAGGTGGTGGTATTGGTGAAGCAATCCTGAATGTTCTGGTAAATTTAGAACATTCTGTTGAAAAAGATGATGAAGAGCCAGTACCATGCCCTCCTGGAAAATTGGGAGAGCCTGAAATTATTAACATCAGACACAATATGGTTGAAGATTTGAGTTCCTTACGACTTAACAAAATGCCAAATGATTTGAAGTCCCGAGATTCACGGATGTTATTATATAATAATGTTAAAGTAAGCTATTAGAATAGAGTGAATATTTATTAGCACCCTTAATAAAGTGTTAAATAAGTAATAACATTTTAATATTTTAAATGTCAGGAAGTTTTACAAAGATGTTCCACTGATGTTCCGTTATTAGATCCAATTAATGATATGAATATAAAAGATCCCGAATTTGACAAAGTAATTGAGCAAATTGAAAAATTTGAAAGTAGATTATTTGCTCATCCACTGCACGAAACAGAAGATATTGATGACGTTTATGCCCAATATTTGGAGAAAGATAAGGTATTTTTATAATTTTATTTCTCAATATTGTTTTCAATTCTATACATTTTTAGTTAATTCAAATTTAAGTTATCCAAAAAAAATGTTATATCAGGTAGATAAAGAGCTTCTAAAGGTTAAAACTGAATTGAAGAAAGCTAAGTCACTCATGCAAATGGATGATCTCAAGTGTCGTAAACGTATTCTGAGGCGAATGGGTTATTGTACTGCTGGAGAAGTAATAGAAACCAAAGGGCGAATCGCATGTGAATTAAGCAGGTATTTTTAATTTTTAAAACAATTCTATTTAAATAATTAATACATTTTATTTTGGTTTAGTGCTGATGAATTATTAATGACTGAATTAATATTCAATGGAGTATTTAATGATTTATCAGTACCCCAGACAGTAGCTTTGCTTAGTTGTTTTGTATGCGATGAAAAAAGTAATGAAATGCCAGCAAAAACTGCTGAATTAGCCGGGCCTTTAAGAAAAATGCAGGTACATATAGTTAATGTTCCTGTTAACAGTCTTATTTATAATGGTTTTTGAATATTAACATTAATTTTATAATTGAAATAATGTTTTTTTAGGAACTTGCGAGAAAAATAGCCAAAGTTTGTAAAGATGCCAAGTTAGATATTGATGAAGACACTTATGTAGAAGGCTTTAAACCATTTTTGATGGATGTGTGTTATGAATGGTGCCGAGGGGCCTCATTCTACCAAATTTGTCAAATGACAGATATATTTGAAGGTAACTTTAATTGTTAAAAATGAATTCATTATTTGCACAAGAAAACATTATTAAAACCAAATGTTTTTTTCAGGGAGCATTATTAGAGCAATGAGACGTTTGGAAGAAATATTAAGACAGTTAATCCAAGCTTCTAAAAGCATTGGCAACACCGATCTTGAAAATAAATTCAGTGAATCTGTTAAAATTGTCAAAAGAGATATTGTTTTTGCTGCAAGTCTTTATTTATAATATATTTGTATAAATATTTTGAGAAAAACAACGTTATTTTAATTTTATGACTTTTGTACTTGGACTCAATAAATAAATTTCCGTAATATCTATTAATTTAAATTAATTTTAAGTTGTCTTTTATTCATTATTTAAAATCATTTCTTATTTGAAATGTTAATACCCAGTAAATCCAAATTGTCAGAACATAATTTTCCTTCCATACAAATTCAATATGAATACTGTTACTTAGGTTGTATTAAAATGATAAGTATGTTTAATTTGTATTTTGAAAAATAAAAATGGCTAATAGATAAGATTAGTCTAAGAGATTTGAAATTGAAACTAAAACTTTTTTAAGTATTTATATTTAAGCTGCTTATGTAGAGGCTGAACTGATAAATATTTTTAATTATTATAGAGACTTCTACCAATAATTATTATTTCCCATCAATTTTGTATTTAATACATAAGTGTTACAAAATAAAAATAACAATAAAACAAACGTTTTAGATTCTGAACAAAGTGAAGAATCTAGTGTTTTTACAATGATGTTTATTTTTTTTTCTGTAAATAATTTTGTATAAAAATACTTGACCAATAGTCTTGACCAGCAACTTTTTGAAATCTGATGTGCCTCTCTCTAGGTTGTACTTTAGAGTGATCATTTTTTTTTCTATTTCTGAATTTTTCAATTTTCTTCTAGAATAAACTACCTGAAAATTTACCAAAAAATTTGGAAACTATTATTTTTTGATCCAAACTTATGAAAATTTAGACATAGATAGACAATATTTTATGAGAGTAATATTTTGGAGCAAGAAAATGTTGAAATGTTGAAAAAATTTTTAGGATATTTGTTATTATTATTATTATTTGGGATATTTGTTATTTATATTATTTCTGTAAACTTTTTTGTATGGAAATACTTGTCCAAAAGTAGTCTCGATCATCAACTTTTTGAAACCAGATTTACCTGTTTATGATACTTTAGAACAGTGGTTCTTAACCTTTTTTGAATGACGAAACATTTAATGTTTTATAAGATTTTCGTGGAATGTGATAATTTTTCACTGCTATACACGTCTTATAATTGACCAATAGCTGGATTAGGATTTGGGGGAAAATATGTGTTTAGCCGTGTTCGTTTTATACATTTTTTTTTTTTTTACTGAGTTTCAATTTTGGAGGAACACTTACCCTAAGTACACGGAACACTGTTTTAGAATGATAATTATTTGAAATTCTCAATTGTTTTCTCAAATTTTGGGAAAAACTACCCAAAATTTGAAAAAAAAAAGACTCTGAAAACATATTTTTTTGATTCAAACTTTATGAAAATTTAAACACAGATAGACAATAGTATGAGAAATAATTTAGTGCAAAAAATGTGCTGGGAATTTCTTCCAACACTTTTTTTCTTATTAATGTTTTTTCCTTTTCTTTATATTTTATTAGATAGAAGAAAATAAAATAAAGTGAAGCGGAGTACAGCGAAGTGAAGTGAAGTGCAGAGCAGAGTAAAGTAAAGCAAACATAATAAAAATAGTGACAAGGAATTCGGACATATTCCGCACCAAGGGTATTCTTTGCTCCTTGGGCCAGATACTCTTGGTGGGTGTGTAAAATTTAAAAAAAAAAACGATAAATCATGCTTTACTTTACTTTCAGGTCAGCGTTGGTTAACGATATAACCAACGCTGCAGGGCAGAATAATTTTTGGTAATTTGAGAATTTTGAAAAACAACCCGTGTTTGGAGAGTACCGCCTGGACGAAATTGTCAGTCACTAAACGCACTGTGGCTCGAGCCTCTTGAAAAAAAAAAAAAAAATCATTTTGAAATCGCTAGCTATTCTTTACTCCACTCGGAATTAAAAAAAAAACAAAAATTAATATTTTTTTTGTAAATATCTAGTATCGATAATGCCCCCTCCCCGCCCCAAATTCGAGTGGTGTTCCCTCCGACAAGTGCCTACACCGCTCACCCCCTCTCTCGTGTGTGCATTAAGCCGTCGTCTATTTATGTGCTTGTTGTACATAAATACCGTTGGGAAATCTGTCTCTGTGTCGTTCCCTGTGCGCGAGAAATGCCCCCCTCCCTGCATACCCCTGTGCACACAATATTGTAGTATACACAATGGACGAACATAACGTTTTGGACCGGTCGTTCGATACAAAACCGATAAAACATAAATAATATTATGTTTATATGCGTAGCTGTAAATAATAACATTCAACTGCATTGGGGGGGGGGGAACGACATTTTTCAAATATCTCTTGTAGCGATTATTATTATTATCAGTGTTAGGGTTCGGATTTTAAGGCAATGTAAACAATAAAAAGCCGGACATACTTCGCACGACGGGTGGGATTCTCTCGACGGGTGTATTGAGTTTTAAAGAAACGATATAAATCGTTTCTTCCGATAAAACGATTCTTAACGAAGAAAGTTAATAATATAAAAAATTAATGAGAAAAAAAAATGTTAGAAAAATGTCCAAAATTTTTTTTTACATTTTCAAAATTTTCTTGCGCCAAAATCTTTCTTATATTATTTTCTATTTATATTTAAATTTTCATATAGTTCGGATCAAAAAATGATGGTTTCCGAGTCGTTTTTGTCAAATTTTGGGTAGTTTTTTCCAAAAAAAAAAAAATGAAGAATTAAGAAATTCAAAAAGAGACCTCTCTAAAGTACAGTCTAGAGGCAAATCCGGTTTCAAAAAGTCGATGATCGAGACTTTTGGACAAATATTTCTATACGAAAAAGTGTTTACAAAAAAAAAAAATAAATAAAAAATAAAATTATAAAAACACTGGCTTCTTCACTTCGTTCAGAAAATCTAAAATCGCGATTTTTCGGGGGTTAAGTACGATTTATACTTAATTTTTCCCGAGTCTAAGAAAATCGCCAATCCATCCCTGAATTTGATATAAATATTTTTCATCATACAATTTTACATTTTTGTAGCATTAGGTGTTTAATTGTTTTGATCAAATAGCGTTAAAATATTCGAAAAGAGTGAAATATACTGAATTACTAGAAAACAATACATTAAAAAAAAGAACTTATAACACTGTATTCGTTGTAATGCATTTTTGAAATGCAAATATTTTAAAAATCATTAATTTATTATGTACTAGAATGTTTCCTATTTTCGAATAATTATTTTTCTCGTTATGAACTATTATTATTGTTTCTCGAAAACGGGGAGACGCGGCGATGTCTGACATATTTTCATGCGCTTGAAATCACACGAACGGAGTACTCGGTTTAAAAATATTATAAAATCTATATACAGTTATAGTTTTCCGAATTAAATTCGAAATATTTAAAATAACTAAAATACATTACCGCTCGTCGGATTGACGCTGCAGATGGAGAATTCTGTTGTTCTAAAGAAAAACGGTTTCCCGTTATATTTCGCACATTCCCGTGATTTCCAGTTATCTCTGTAACAACGTTCACTCTAAGTTCTAGCACTACCCTCTCGGATCATAATTTCTTATTTTTAATATTATCTAAATTCTCTCTCACTTCATCCGTACGCCAAGTATTCGTTTCGTTCCAGTAATTTCTGATTAACCTGCGCAGCACGTTGTACCATAAACGATTTTTAGATTCGTAGAACGTGTACGCGGTGGTTCTGTGAACAATAGATCTCAAATTTTTTGTATCACGTGCCATTTTTTAAGCAATTTTCACTACGTGGCTAGCTAAAATTATTATCACTAAAAACCTTTTTTGAGTTCTGAGGGGGAAAAAAAAAGTGTAGACAAGAAAGCCAGACATCACGGGTATTCTTCGCTCCCCGGGTCAGATACTCTTGGTGAGTGTGTGTAGAATTCTAAAGAAACGATAAATCATTTCTTTAATAATGCGATTCTGGATGGGAAAAAGTTAACGATATAAAAAACAATAATAGACGTCTCATTTTCAACACACCCAACAAGAGTATCAGATCCGAGGAGCGAGGAATACTCTACCTAACCTAAGTTTGTTAAAAAAAATGTTCAAATTATTTTTTTCTTATTTTCAAAATTTTTTTGTGCCAAAACATTTCTTGTATTATCAAAAAATTATGGTTTCCGAGTCGTTTTTGTCAAATTTTGGGTAGTTTTTTCCAAAAAAAAAATTGAAGAATTGAGAAATTCAAAAAATGACCTCTTTAAAGTACAATCTAGAGACAAATCCGGTTTCAAAAAGTT